>CAIGRT010234257.1:0-13747 GCA_903798405.1 Fraxinus platypoda
AATAATGAAGAATAAACATTATACAGAAGAATAAATGAAAAATCAATCTCATAATTCCAAAAAAAACTAACATTGTTGAAGATAATGGCCAATGTGTGGTGGTCGGTGTTGAGTTTGCTATGAGGGTGCTTTTTCAACTGGATCGGGCTGTGTGAGTAATTTTCAATTTCTTCCTTCTCTCTCAGGGTGTCTGTTGGTAAGGAGGAAGGGTATTTTTGGAGTTTGGTATTTCATTTACAGTTTATATATTTTAACTTTTTTTCTTTAGTGGTCAAAGGCTAATATGGAAATATGGCAAAGTCAATGAGCCAATTCCACCGATTTCCTCTTATGTACTATGCCTTTGATTTCATCACTAAAAATGGTGGCATTGACAGTGAGGAAGATTACCCTTACCGAGCACTAGATGGCAGGCGTGACCAATCTCGGGTATGTTTCATAACGAAATCGTAAGCAGAGAACGTCAATTTTTTAAAACTTCTTTGAACAATGTATTGTGTGATAAACACGAGCTTATGGTTGGTTAATCAACTAAGTTACTTTTTGCCTTTCTTTAGAAAAATGCTCGGGCTGTCTCTATTAATGGTTATGAAGATGTTTCGGAAAATGATGAACTGTCACTTAAGAAGGCTGTGGCATATCAACCAGTTAGTGTTGCCATTGAAGCTGGGGGCAAGGCTTTGCAGCTATATGAGTCGGTATGATATTATCATACTCATTTGTTTACAAGATTTCAAAACTTCTATGTTTTATTGATAAGGTGAACTAGAGAGTATTAGACAATGAATAATGCTAAGAGTACATCACCCCTTATGTAAGAGGTGATGTACCCCTAGTAAGACCGATTAGACAATAGCCCTTGTTTTGTCTCTGTTATTTTCAAAATACATTTTTCTCTTTCTTATTTTCAACCATATATTCTTCAATAAAATAATATTACACACAAACTCAGAATTTTTGCGTATCTTTTAACCATACATTCTCCATCAAATCACTATTCCAAAATACATTTAAAAAAAAAAAAAAATGGGGGTCAAACTAGAAAGTTAAAATCTAGTTTATTATGCTGTCTAGTCCCCTTTAGTACCATGTACCAAATATACACATATTGACTATACCTTTGCATTGACAATGATGAGTTCATGTATCCTTGCCGTCGGGTGTCTTCACTGGAACCTGTGGAACACAACTAGATCACGGTGTTGTTGCTGTTGGATATGGTACAGACGACGGAGTAGATTACTGGACCGTGAGGAATTCATGGGGTTCAAGTTGGGAAGAGTGGATATATTAGGCTTCAGCGCAATATGGCTAATACCACCACTAGGCTTCATACCCCGTCAAGACTAGTCACAACCCTCGTAATCCTAGTCCTTCTCCTCCAGATCCCGTGAAACCTCCCATCCCATGGTGTGTGATGATTACTGCACATGCCCTGAGGGAAGCAAGGAACAGATCTAAGACCGGATTACAAGTCAGACATAAAAACAAAATCTACCAAAATAAATTCAGTGGGCTGGGCCCCCCTACATCCATCCTTAGCACTTGCTGCTGCATTTACCAGATTGGCGAGTTCTGCTTCGGCTGGGGATGCTGCCCGTTCGAATCTGCTACCCAACCACTTCAGCTGCTACCCACATGACTATCCCGTCTGTGATGTTGAAGTTGGGACTTGCCTGATGGTAAGTTCACCATGTTTGTTTAATTGTTTTTATCCTTCTCCCGGTCCCCCACACTTCACCCCCTCAATTATCTCACACGAATTATTATAATTTTCTTATCAAGTCTTATTCTGATCTTTTCTTCTTAATGTTATTTAACAGAACAAAGGCAACCCAATGGGCATAAAACCATCGAAACGAAGCCCTGCTGTGCCAAACTGGGCTCGTCTGCAGGGTGATCGGAAGGTCAGCCGCCTGTGATTAATTCTCCGATATTTAGGCTGTGGGTGATTGAAAAGTGTATGACATGGGGCAGAAAATTTAATTCTTGATGAGCCAGTTTCAAAAATTATGGGAGGGAATCTTGGAATGTGATCTTTTCATTATTGTTAAGCTGTTTAGAGCCCTGCTTGCTCTGGGAAGATTAACATTTCAACGTGCATCTTTTGTAAATAAATAGTCTCTTATTTTTTATAAATTTTTTTTTTGACAGAAATGTAAAATTTCATATTGTGATCTCACTTTTGGCTATATATCTGTTACCAACTTACCATTAATTTAATGAATTCTCAATTTTTTAACTCATAAAAATCATATTATTAATTCCTTCTTCTAAAACCTATGAAAAGAATTATTAAAGCAATTAGTTCCCTCGTTATTCATTAAATGCTTTTTTGGACATAAGATAATAACTTCTTTTATTTTTTCAAAAGAACTTCGTATTGTTTAATTCAATTACCAAACATATTATTATAAATATTTTCAAGCCATCCATATTGCAGAAGAATAAGATACCATCAACCCATGTCTACTTCGTGTTGACATTCAAGCCTTCCTCGTATCATTATTTAAAATAACAAGCCAATTTATTTTGAATCAAGCAGACATCGATCAGAATATGATTTCCAAATCCAAATAATATGCAAACCAAAAATCAATTAAAATATTTCTATAAGAGCATTGATAAGTACATTTCTCGTTTTATTGTCTTTTCTCTTATATATTTTTATTTTATTTTCTTTAATTTCGCAATATGTTATCAGCACGATACTCTGCCTTTTTGTTTAAGTCTCAAATTTCTGCTACAATTTGTTAATCCAGAAATTTGATCCATAGTTCGATTAAGCAATGCAAAATTCTTTGTTTCTAAGAATCTTGAGCATGTTAATACTTTTGACTTGCACGTTCTTACTAAAAGAAAATGATAGATTATCAAAAAAAAAATTGAATGCATGCTGGGAAATTTTGAAATGAATCTTTAGGTTGCAGGATGATTATGTTACTCCAATAAGTGTTTTTATGTTAAGTTTCATTCATTCCTCAATTTTGATGAACTAGGCTTGTGACTTGCCGTGTCAATATTTTCTTATTATTCCCTCTAATTTATTTCTTACTTCAATCTTTTTCTAGTTATGTTACAAGATGGTCATGGATATGTGTGAATTTCTTTATCAAATGTACGATCTTTATGTTGTGATTATTTTGAGATTGACATTGTTATTGAAAGACGTTCAAGTCAAGTTGCTTGCGATGATAAAAAATTTCACTTTGTTCTAACATGTCTAAGATGATCAATTTATGTTTTAACAATTCGATAGAGTGTGTTTATTGAGAAAATTTTGTGGTATGAACTTTTCTAGTTAGTATTGAAGATGAGCAATCATTCAATTTTGTTTTCTATGGATTTAAATGTTATTATGATAGAGATAACATTTTGCATAGCGCACTATTTTATAGGGGAATTTAGGAAATATGTATAATTGAAGTCAAGATATTTAAAGAAAGACAAATATATAGAGAGCCTATTTGATGACCATTTTTTTTGCTCAAAATGCATTTTGAATTAGTATTGTGATGGCAAAATGTATTTTGAATTAGTATTTTGATGGAGAATATGCAGTTAAAAAATAAAAAAAAGGTTTTTAATATTATTTCATTGAAGAATTTGTTGTTGAAAATAAGAGAGAAAAATGTATTTTGAAAATAATGAAGACCAAACAAGGGCATAATTGAGTCTAATATTTATAATGATTACACGGTTATAAATTTTAATACTCTACCTCTTAAATTATTCAAATCATATCTGAATTAATTAGTTATTAAAGTATAAGAAATTATGTTAAATAAAATATGAAGAGAAATAAATAAATGTTTCATGAAAAAACTAAAATTAACGTCTCTTGGAGGTATTCTAACTTTCTAAAATCAATGTCATATTATATTTAAAGAGTCCATAGAAGCTGTTCTAAGTACATGGTGTGATACAATGATTGTAGTGCGTCTACAAATATATAATCAATGCATTTTATAGATAAGAATAGAAGGTTTGAACTTTGACCAAGAAGAAAAAGATATTTGGAGGCTTGAAAAGGAAACTAGAACTATGTTTGACACCCATTTTACGAGAATGTGAAATTTTGGAATAGTGATTGATGAGAGAATGTGGGGTGAAAAAGTGAGAAAAAGTTTTAGATTTGTGTGTGGTTGAAATGAAAAAAGAGAAAAAAGTGAGAATGAAAATGAAAATAGAATGGATGAAAATAGATTACACAATATATCGAGAGCATGTTTGAGCCCCATTTTATTGTAAAAATATATTTTGGAATAGTAGATTGATGGAGAATGTGCGATTAAAAAATAAGAAAATTTTTTAAATTTGCATGTAATAATATATTATTGATGAATGTTTAGTTGAAAAGAAAAGAAAGATATATATTTCAATAATAATAAAGATCAAACAAGCCCTATGGTTCTTACATAAAAATGAAAGAATAAGAAGACCTATGACTAAAGTGTACACAATTTTATAGATTAGGGCCCTTGTGGGTAAGGCAAGGAGAGAAGAACTCGTTGGAGTTGGAGGTAAACACCAGCACACTCACGCTAAGAACCAAACGGCAAACAAAGATAAATAAACGACACCGTCGATCCAGAGAATCTACCGCCACAGCCACCTTGCGTTGTCGTTGACTCTGCTTTCGAGTGAGTTTCAAACCTTCTTTCCTCCGCCGTCTGTACGAAAACACACGTAGAATCGTAGCTTAAGTTCGTCTTTATTTATCCCAGATCAGTGAGTATTTATAATTTTTCTTTTGCTTCTCTCTTGAAATGGTTATAATTCGGATCTGCGAAGAAATTAATTGAAATTCGTAAAAAGAAATTATGAAACTTCGCGTATTCAAATTTTGGTTTCGTGGATTCAGGCTATTTGCTGTTAATTACATATTTTGCGTGTATGTGGAAATAAACTAGGTTGTCGTCAAGCTTATAGTATAATTTTGTCCATTATATTTAAGATTCGATTTTTCACTACATATGCATTTTGAAGTGAAAATCTTAACGTCTTGGTGTACTTTAATTTGTATTTCATCTAACGCATCCAGGATAGCTCAATATGAACGGCTCAGTGACCAATCATGGGCCTGATTACTTAGGTTACTTATCACTCATTGCCTGAGTGGCAAGAGTAGCTAAATTTACAGTTATTTTGGGAGTTTAAGTGCGATAACGAAATTGAATATATTTTTTCTGGAAATGATTGGATGTTAGAAAATTGAATCCATTATAGGCTGGTAACTTCTACATTACAATGAATTTCTATATACTTCTATTTCAGTCTATGTACAAAATCCATCTCTAGTTGTGTTCTTTTCTTTTTTTTTTTTTTGTGAAATTATATGATGACATTATAGACTAGAGCATCTATACTCTTTCTAGTCATCTCGTGGATCGAGGCAAAGTTTGAATTACTCATAAGATCTTGGCCACGGTAATTAGTACTTATTTAATATGTTTATATTTACTCATAAATGCTAGATAATGTAAATTTTCCCTGTTCCATACTGAAATTGAAGTTTACTTCAGAACTGAAAAACTGTCTCTTGCCATTCTTCTTTTATATGAATTTGATGCAGCTAATATTTCCTGGCTGTTTTACATCTGAAGAACCTTAGCACGGCTTTCTATTTTCCTCGTATTTTTCTACTCAAATTATTCATCAGAATAGAAAAGAACTATAAATACTTTTGTTCAACTATCTCCCTTGGTGAGTTTTCTTTGCTGAAATCCTAAGATAGATAAAAAATATATTTAAAATTTGTTTGCAGAGAGATTCTCACGCTCTCATCTTGAGTACTGCTATTGGACACTATTGATAGCTCTGAGCCGGGGGAATGAATTTGGACTCTTCTGATTCATCAAACCCACCACATAACAAGACTGCAAATATGGCAATGCCCACTTCTTTGGAACCTGTTCCAGAAAATTCAGCAAATGATGCACCTTCTAAATTCTCTGCTTCTGGAATCACCACGTGGGCAAAAAATTTGAAAGTTCCGCAGCCATTTGTGGGATCACAAGATGAATCACCATCTGGAAATTCAGGGAAGTCATCTTTTGCTCGTTTCACTGGTGGGCTTGGCTTGCGCTTGTCACCAAAATCTCCTCAGGCGGATGAAGGTTCTGAAGGGTCCTTGTCAAGTACAGAACCAGGTTTTATTGGAACTATAACAAAAGGGTTAGTTGATTCATCTAAGAGTGCAGTGAAGGCTGTACAGGTGAAAGCTCGACATGTTGTGTCTCAAAATAAACGAAGATACCAGGTTTGTTACTGCTGTTTTGATGCCTAATTTTTTTTCTTTTAAATAATCATTAACGTCTAACAAATATATGATGAATTTTTCTAATATGATTATTGGGTAAAAATAGCACTGGAAGTTCCCAAACTGTACATAAATGAGCACTTCAGTCTCCAACCAACTTTTCTTACATACCGGTCTCCAACCTTTTGTTTTCGTAGCACTTGCATACCCACTAATCAGTTCTACTCAAAAAGTCTGTTAGCTAATAGCATGATTGGCACATGAAAGAGTTTTCCCCAAAAAATGGTAAACACGAAAACTAAAATGAATAAATAATTAAGAAAAGAGAAAGGAAAGGAAAGGCAACCAGTCCTCCCTCCCCCTACCCTCTTACTCCACAGCCAATTGCCCATTTAAGGTTGGGACTAGTTTCTCTATTCATTATGGCCATTTCATACTTTCCACATGTTTGCAGAAATTCTTTTGTAAGCTCAATCTTCTTGGAACAAGTGTAAGCTTTTGATTGTTGTCTTCTTTTCTTTTTCATTTTTCCCCAAAATTAGCTACATTAGTTGATGCGGCATGTGATTCTGTTTGAAATTGTCTTGCTCACATTGGTATGCAAATTACTTCTGATCATTTTGTGTTCAGAGAAATTTTACCTACTAATATGTGGCTCTGACTGCCTTCGGTTTTTCTAGGAAGGAGGATTCGATTTAGACATGACTTACATCACAGAGAATATTATTGCCATGGGCTTCCCTGCTGGTGACATGAGCTCTGGCTTTTTTGGTTATGTTGAGGTACATAATTAAATTTCTGTAAAATCAGATGTATGCTAATCACTGTTTTGTGATGATATCCTAATTTGAATTAAATGGAAATGTAATCTAGGGATTTTATCGGAACCACATGGAGGAAGTAATCAAGTTCTTTGAAACTTATCACCAGGTAATGTCCATATAAATGTGTTTACCAATACCAGTTTTTACAGCTATAAATTCTGGTATGGCACAACATTGATTATCACGTCCTATTGCTTGAACATTTAAGCAATGGCTATCGAGTATTGTTTGCTTCTGTGGATCGTAAATATCTGTTATTTAATATTGTAACTGACTGAAATGCTTGATTTTAATCATGCAGGGGAAGTACAAAGTCTACAATCTCTGTTCTGAGAGATTGTATGATGCATCACTGTTTGAAGGAAAGGTGTGCTTTTCTTTATTTTATCATGTTCTTTGATTATTCAAGTCGCATATTTAAACTATGGCAGTTGCAACAATTTCAATGTTCTTATTATCCTTATATTCTTCTCTCTCCTCTTTTTAATTTTGCAGCACTTACTATTCACTTCTCTAATTGATTTAGAGGATGAGCTATTAAATTTTCTTGAAACTGTTTCCTTTGCTATTCTGAAATTATGGGTTCTTTATGGTGTTAGTATTGAGTTTTTGCTCTTTCATTATTGGAATGCACTTTTCATTCTTTAGTATTGAGTTTTGTTTTTCTTTCCGTGGGTGGGTGGGGATTATTCTAATCTAGGGTCAGGCTTTGACTGCAAGCTATGAACGTTGCTGTTCCTGTGTGACTGGTGAAGCCAAGTTTGCATTCTCTACTATGCAGGAAACTTTTAGAATGAAAACAATTTATTTTCACTGTTACTATAAATTAACAACTGACCCAATTTATCTATAATGAGAGTGACATTTTAAATTGAGTTGTGTGTGAGTTTAAAATGTTTAGTTAAACTGAGGTTACCAAATGGACATGTAAAGATTATATTATAGCTTCTCAATATTACATCTTCTTCTTCTCCTATTACAGGTGGCTAGTTTTCCATTCGATGACCACAATTGCCCTCCTATTCAGCTCATAATATCATTTTGTCATAGTGCATATTCATGGTTGAAGGAGGATATTGAAAATGTTGTGGTCGTGCACTGTAAAGCTGGAATGGCAAGGACGGGGCTGATGATTTCTAGTCTTCTTCTGTACTTGAAGGTGAGGTTTATGTTTTCCCTTGAAGAAGCTCCGTATGGTGTTGACGCTGAAAATATGTTAAAATTGCTGAGGGCAAAGACATTTCTTCCCTAAATTGTTTATAACCTTTTGACAGTTCTTTGGTGAGTCTTGGTGACAGTTATTTTACATAATTTTTATTATCATGCAGTTCTTTCCCACAGCTGAAGAGTCTATTGATTATTACAATCAGAAAAGATGTGTTGATGGGAAAGGGCTTGTTCTGCCTAGTCAGATTGTGAGTAATTGTTTGTACTGTTTTCAAAATAGATTTTTCATGAGATTCTTTCGTGTGATAAGTCTTGTTCTTTTGTGTAGAGATATGTCAAGTATTTTGAACGTATTTTGACATACTTTAACGGAGAAAACCAGCTTGGGCGCAGGTACTGGATACTTTGATTCATATTTAAAACTCATTTTCTGGGTTCGTGCTAGAGAATTTATGTTTTATGTGATTAATATGGTCCTCCAAGTTTGACATTAGTATTCTTGTTTATTCTGTAGTGCGATCAAATCTGATGTAAAATGAACTGAGGATGATACAGGATGTACGTGGTTTATCTAGTATATTGTCAATTAATATCGAGTCTCATTGTTGCAGGTGCATGCTTAGAGGCTTCCGGCTTCATAGATGCCCCTACTGGATCAGACCCACCATTACAGTATCTGATCATAGTGGTCAGTTGCATCTTTGTTTTTTTGTTCTTTTGTTGTTTTATTTCATCTTTTTCTCATGTGAACTTCTATTTTTGTACTGCTCTATTTCCTTTTTTGTCTTCTGACCTACATATTTGTTATTGTTATATGATCATTGGCATATTAACTCTACTTTCAATTGATTGTTCCACTAAGTTTTCATCTTGTGGCATCTCTCTATTCACTTTTGACTGTCCTTCATGTGCATTTTATGCTAGTACTTTTATCTAGTCACGTTCTTTGCTCATTTGCAGGAGTGCTCTTTTCGACCAAAAAACATCCAAGAACCAAGGATCTGTCGGTACGTTAGTGTCATGTTCTGCACTTAGTGACATTCTCGTAGATATTAATTTGTGGAAGTATTGATTATCCGGACATCTTTGTGAACTTTATATAGAGATTGTGGTTGGGTTGTGGAATGGTATTTTATCTTAGAAAATATTCTATCCACCAGTCTTTTAGGACAAATGAAAAATGTGTATAGTTTTTAACATAGCCTTGACTTCTATTCCAAAATAACCTTGCTATTTGACCAGTGATAAGGCATTGGATGTTGATCACTCTTTTCCTTATGCAGTAATTACCATTAGCTTTATTGATTCTATAAGTTAAGTATGTCCGTCAACAATAATTTGAAGCTAAATGATATCTAAAGTCTTTCAATTGGATTTATTAACCTACACCTTCATTTCTACCAATTTTAATATATTACATAAACTTATTTACATTGCCATGTTCTACAAAATCAAAGACTGTTATTGTAGAGAAATTATAAGTTTGTACTTGGTTCATGTTTTGCAAAGTTTATAATTGCTTATAAGTGGGTCAAACTCTATATTTATCCACACATTCCATAGGTCTCCACGACTTTTACCTATTCTTCTTACCCATTTATTTTCCACACTTTTCGACCCGCTACTTAAAAGTACTTAAAAGCAATACCAAACAAACACTTATTACCTAAGGGGCACAAGTGAACTTTTTGTATATGTTATCAATTAGATATAAATGAGCAGGCTGGTGAAAAAGCATTCAGTTAGCCTCAAAGATATAAAATTAATATTTATTAAGATTGCTACTAATTTGCATGTATTTATTTTAATCTATTCAAGTTTTTATGGTTAATCAAGTTTTTATTTATTTTTATTCAATAGTGTTTTGAGGTGTTATAGTATCAATATCTCCATAGGACACGTTGACTTTTATATTTGTATGCCCCATCTGACGTCCAAATAATATAGTAAGAATTTATAAATTTCTTGAGTTGAAATCAAATATCATTGCCACACTCACTACAATAGTTTATTTTTAGGGTTATTGACTGTTAATAACCTCCATGTTGAGCCATCTGGAGAATCGGAGCATTTATTATCATGTACCTATTTTTGGTGCCTTTGGGATATTTAAGTCCTGAAGAAGTTTAACTGAGTGTTCTTCGGGGTTTATGCAGCCTGAAGATTTTTGGTTTACCGCACCAAAGAAGGGGATAATGGTTTTTGCTCTTCCTGGAGAGCCTGGACTGACAGAGCTGGCTGGCGATTTCAAAATCCACTTTCATGATCGCCAAGGAGACTTCTATTGGTATAATAAAATACTATTATACCAAAGTATATTTGATAAATGCATAAATAACATATACATCTTCCCTTCCATTACGAAAGTCTGTGGAAGGAAGATTTCCGTGCTTTTGTATTTTTTAATTCTTTTTGGTACATTCTAAAAGCTTGTTATGGTTTTGTTTGTAATATCTTTTGGTTTTCTTGATTATCAGCTGGTTGAACACAACGATGATTGAAAACCGCAAAGTTCTAAACACTAGTGATCTTGATGGTTTTGACAAGGTAACTTACATTATTCGTGCAAATTCAGTGTTGATATTTTCATATCGTCCTCTGTGGGCTTTTTGGTCCCACTATAATTAACGTGGTTCTACTTTTATCACCAAGACCCCAAAAATTAAATCTATAGTAAATTAGCAACGGCGAAAGAAGTTAATCTCGATTATTTTCAGACACTTGGACTTTGTTGTTTTCCTCTCTTTTAAATTTTGTTTTTTCTATGGCTTATTTCAAATTATCGGTGGTTATGCTTTTAGCCACGGCATAAGGTATAATTTTGCTTTCTGGACTTCTGCACAGAGAAAACTACCATCCCCAGGTTTCCAAGTTGAAGTTGTGCTCGTGGATTATGACGCTGCTGTTCTAGCTAGACCTCCATCAGAAGCCACTGCTAGTACACCAGTTGAAATTTCAGGTCCTCCTACACCTGTTGATGCGGCTGCAGCTGCAACGAACTCAAACAAAGACTCCGGAAATCAAGAGAAGGATGATGTGTTCTCTGACAATGAGGCCGAGGAAACAGGGTCATCCAAAACTAGGCAAACTAAAGAAGCTCCTGAAATTAGTGGAACAGATAACACAACAGCTTCTCGGCCTGACAATAAACTCGACCCAAGGCAAGTTGCAAACTTGACCGACAAGACAGAGAAAGTCTCTTTAGGAAAAGAAGGGTACGTACATATTCAGTCAAAGAAGGATCCGGTTGAAAACTCAGCAGGAGAGGTAAGTGAGTTCAAGGTAATGGCTGCTGATGCATCTGTTTTCACATTTGGAGATGACGAGGATGATGAAAGTGATTAAGGGTAGTCGATGATCATGATGCATTCGCCCGATATCTGTATATAATACTTCTGAATATTCCAAAATCTGGTTTCTTTGAAGACAGTTCATTCCATTTTAAATGATTATCGATTTCTTAGTAATCGAGCTGGATCTATCAACTATGGCTGCATAACGCCGTGGAAACTGTTGATTATATTTATTTATTTAATAAAGTGTTGGAAATGTGGTTGTTTTAGCTTATCATGCATTATTAATTTGGTGTGATCATCATATTAACACTCTATTCCATATGACTTGTATGCTGGTATGATTGATAAGAAATTATTAGCCTTAATTGGGTTGAATAGGCATTATTTTGACACAAAGTACACTGTGGAAATTATGCTCCTTGCCTAGTATTACATAAAATTTCAAGAATTATTTTGTAATTTATCCTAGAATTACTATAGAAAATATAGTTAAAAAAAAAAAATGAGGAAATCACCTCATACTAGATAATCAATTATGAGCGGATTTTGTTTCACCAAACCTGTCCCTTATTATAATTTTACACTCAAAATTCCCTAATTCGCCTCGATTCATGTATTCTCATTATTCTCCATCTAGAATCCACTCAAGAAAGCGAAATCATTAGTACAAACCAATCCTTTCACAAATTCACTGCACATATTAATCCATCAAAATATTTTCTAGAATCAGTGTTTTGATCTTCATTAAATGTGTGATTAGGGTTTTTTCGCCAATAGAGGAGTAATGTCACCATATTCAACCATATCGAAGCATTTCCTTTTCAATAATCGTTGTTTTTTCAAGTTTAATCCAAAATATGGCAACACCCAAAAGTGGTTCTACATCCTTGTGCTCGTAGCGTTAGGCGTGACAAGAAGCTGAAAGGAGTGGTTATTGAATAGTGTAGAACGAGAAGCTAGGTGTTCTTTTGTCTATTTATATTGAATAATATTATTTGGCATATTCTAGTCTTTTGAGTAATGCATTTTAATTTCAACTTTTGAAATGTTTTGCTATATTCACATTACTGTTATGGTGGCTTTTAATAAATGGAAATGTCAGTATTTTCTTCATTCATATTCCATGATTATAAAGTAGTGTTTTATATTCCTAATTTTGGAATTGTAAAGTTTTATTGGAAGTGTATATGAATGTGATATATGTAACAGCTAGAATTCAGTTAGAAAATTAGAAGACCATATCCAAAATTCAAATCATGTACTATATTGAAGCGTTGTACATTCAAATATTTCGAAAGATCGAGAAAGCAAGCATTGGCCGAGAACTCAGAAAGATCGAGAACACTGCTATGTCACATATTTTGTGTGAGTAGTCAAATAGGAATGTGCTACAAGGTACATCTAGCATTTTCTGATTTGGATGAATCATACATCCATAAGGCAGAAAATAATAATGGTGAAGATGCGCTATCCAATGATGTGCGTGCTTAGTCTCAATTGGTTAGAAGTGAGCAAGCAATATATGCAAGTGCAAAAAATGATCTGAAAGGCACCAACCAACACATAGCGGGAAAATGATATCTAGAGCCTGTTTGGTACAGATTCTCATTTTCTACAGTAAATCAATTCTCATTTTCAACCACACATTCTTCAATAAAATAATATTTTCCATCACATCAATACTTTTTTCTTCTCTTTCAACCACCCATTTCCCATCANAATTCTTCCTCCAAAAATCCCTACCAAACACACTCCTAATATTACAATTTACGATAGTAGATAATTCTGACATATTATGTCAAAGAACTCGACATGACATATAAATTGAAAATAAGAAACTTAAGTTAACGGAGCAGAAAAGGACAATTGAAATTGAAAATTAAGAAAACTTTTTCTTAGTCTACGCACCAAACACGACCTAAAAGTTCATTATTTTTCCCTGTTTGGTTGTAAGTGAAGATGACTTGAAGCACTAAGCAACACTTAAAATTAAGATTTGTTGTCATTGGATTGTGTAGAGGCAAATAATATTTAAGAATTTTCCTTATTACATCGTTATTTACTTATATTGGGCTCTTATATGTTTGTATAATATCTTCTCAATTTCTTGTGCCATATATACAAAGCCAGGGTGTCTTTTATGCGAGTGAGACAAAAGGTTGTCGAAGTTGGTAAAAGAAAAAAAAAAAATTGAGATA
>CAIGRT010234290.1:0-16821 GCA_903798405.1 Fraxinus platypoda
AAAAAAAAAAAAAAACCAAACAGGTGCAGCCAAGACAATCTGTTTTTTCCAGTCTTTGAGCCTGTTTAATCATCATTACTGATGCATAGATTTATCTGTTAATGAACGGTCTGAACCAGTTGATTTTTACAAAGAACCAGTGAATAGGTTAAACTATTTTCCAAAGCTTATTCAAACCAAGTTAAACCAGGTTAAACCGCGTGAATCACATTGTTACTCTTTAGCTAACCAAGTTTTTTATGAAAATATTTCACTTTCTAAATGATTAACAACTTTAATTACATTGTTAATCATGCAACTTTAATTAATGTCTAAAAAGGGGACACATCATGTGTTCGTACAACTTAATATATAGTATAATAATTTGTAAAAAATTGTTTTAATTAATGGGACAATTGATCACCAGGATCAAGAAATTGACAGAAAATAATAATACATTATTCCGGCTGATTTTTTATCGTATTTTTTGCACCTTTAGCGACCAAAGCACATGGTCGCTGAGTAGGATAAGATTCAAGCACAAAAGTGCGGTCATTGATCATATGTTTCAACAACCAACCTAATTTACTAAGATATAGATGAACCCTTATTATGAATTTTTTATATAATTTTATTATTTTGATACTCAATATATGTTTATTCTTGGATGAATGTTATAGGATTTAATTCTTTTCAATCACTTATTCACTAATTGGATTGATGTGTGAATTTTATTATTACCAAGAGAGACAATAAGATAAATAACATATTATAACAGTTATTGTGAGGTCCAATAGAGTATAGAGATATATCCATATGCCTTGCATGATTTCAATAGATGTTCTCGAGTTTTAATGCACGCTCTCTTGTTCACATCTTTCATAGAGATATAATACTCGAGAAAGATTATTGAATAATTTAGAAACATTGATCAACAAGAATGAATACATATTGTCACGATATTGAATTGGACTAATAAGGAGGAAGTCTTAGTAAGCACTCAACGTAATTTTACAAAAAGCTTTCATAATTTGCTTATTAGAATATTTACTTTAAACAATTAATTAGTATAAACTCTTCATACAAATTTGACTATTCGATTAGAGTTAGCATTTAATTGATTCTAAATTAAATACATAGCCTTCGTGGAACGATACTCTATTCATCATTTTATTACTTATCTACGATATTGTGTACTTGAAAGATTTCGTACGATCAAGTTTTTAACGTCATTATCGAAAACAATAATATTTAATTAGCTTTAGTTAGTTATAACTTTAATTTTTATTTTTATTGCTGTCTTAGTTTTAAACTTCATATTAGAAAAGATTACAATGTTTCCTTTCCTTTTTTTAGGGATCTTGTATGTAAAATTCGAAACGAGGTGATTTTCCTCCATTTGATCCAAAAATTAAACAAACATTCAAGTTAAGAAGAAAGAATAGATAGAGGCACGTTAAAAACAAGTTGAATCAATAGCAAAAAACATACCAAAAGTGTCCATTGGTGTGAATGATTATGCAGCATGTCTGATTATAACTATGGGTAATGAAAATGAGAGACCGGTGAAAGAATACATGGTTTTGCCAATGGTAGAAAGTCAGTCCAACATAGCTTATCTAGCATTCGAGCAAACAAATTTCCATTTGAAGATTGATATATAAATATGTTCCAGAACGTTTTATAGTTCTTCGAGAGACCCAATGACAATACAAATACTCGTATTTCAAGATTTTCTAAATATGTGTGCAACAATTTAATATTCGTGGGATTTTAGTGATGTAATTCTTCTCCCCTTATACTTTGAGAGTTTTAGCTAGGAAATGGTTGGACACATTCGCACATCACAACATTATTATCTAGAACAATTTAAGTAAGAAGTTCTTGAATAAATTATTCCACAAAAAATGATTGCCAAGTTCAGGAATGAAATCACTACATTCTCAAAACTCGATTCGAAATGCTTTTATGAAGCATGGGAAAGAAACAAAGGACTGATCAAGTATATACAATAATGGAAGATTTAGCATATACTAGTCATTATGGCTGACTAAAAAAGTAGGTGAAAAGACAGCTACATGGATGCATGAGGTTGACACACTAATAGCAATTTCAGCACAAATAACAGCACTAGCTAAAAAGGTTGACAGTATGACACATAATCAAATAGTAAATGAAATTCAATCACTGTGAAGGTGATCATGAAAGTGTGGATTGTATTGTGGGATGTCTGTTTGCTAAATCAGTTGATGACGTGAATTATATGCAAAACTATTAGAGGTAGCAGAATAATCCTCATGGAGAAATCATCAAAATTTCTCTTAGAGTAATATATAGTCATCTCAAGGTACACCATATTAGAATGCATCACCAGGTTTCGTATTTCGGTTGAAGAATGAGCTAAAGAGTGATCAAAGTTGGCAATTGGAAATTTGGAGAAGCAATTGGGTGCTTGGGCGTCCAAACGGGGCGCCTAGGTGCCAAGAAATGGATTTTGGGACCGAAACTCAACGTTTGAGCGCTATGGCAGTGCAGGGCTACCGCTCGCTTGATGGCAGACTACATCTAGAGAGTTGCACGCCACTCTCCTGGCGTGAGGCGCCGCTCAAGCGACAAGCTTTATTTGGAAAAGTTTTATTTCCATTTTTTTTGCTTGTTTTTTATCTTATTTTCATCTAAATATATTCTTTTGGGTCCTATATATACTTCACAAATTGTATTGCTTCATATGACTTTGTATGAGCCTTAGAGAGTTAGACAATATTGTAAACACAATATTCTTTGAATTCTTCTTCATTATAATAAATTCTCCATTTCTCTACCAAATTTCTTATGTTCTTTTGTATTTTGATCGCTATTTCATATTGTGTCATATAATGTCTCTTCCTTTTAACAAGTGGTATTGTTCAACGCATACAAAATTCTTGTTAATTTGCTAACAGTATATACATTTTTAAGTTGTGCTGAAGCGTGGTTTTTTTTTTTTTTTTGGCCTTTTCGTGGTATGTTTCTTGATACTGTGTGTTTTAAATGGAAATATTTCTATTAATACTTGCTAAAAATTGGTTTAGTTAGAAATTAAATTTTTAATAATTTTTTATAAAAGTCGATAACATATACTATTAAAAAATTGATAAAAATGATGGGTCCTATAAAATGTATTGATAAAATTAATTGACTTTGATTTATATTTTTATAAAAAAAGAATTAACTAAGCCAAACATGGAATTAATATTTTAGATGTTGCTTATGACTAAAGCGGACAAATTAACTTCAACAAATTATATTAAGTTTCATGTTAATTTATCTAAGAGTATATTATAGATAGAATTGATCTCCTGCCCAATGTAGGCAGGGTGTTGCCATATCGATGGATGTAAAATAAATTTAAAAACCAATCGCTGATGTGCCAATGCAATATGTTGCCATATCGACGAGTGGATAACATAACTAATGTTCACTGTAGGCAGGAGATCGGTTCTAATATTATATATATTACATCTTTTTAAACAACATATGACACAAATTGGTTGAAAAGGTGATAAATTGGGATTCCAAACTTGAAAGAAGTGAAGTTAGTTGTAATCTTTTACATGTGGGGTGGTATATGTGTTGTAAGAAACTTGGAAGATCTCTATGTGATTTTCTCCTTTTTATTTATATTTTATACTTCACAAAGTTGTACAGAATAGTTCCCGGAATAAATTAAATTATTTATTTTTAACTTCGATTAATAGAATGGCAACGATAATGTTTATTAATTGCACCTCATTCTAATTGTTAGCTTGTTTGAGTCCTCTTTTTGTCCAAAATGCGTTTTGGAATAATATTTTAACGGAGAATATATGGTCAAAAATAAGGAAAATTCTTGGATTTGCATGTAATATTATTTTATTGAAAAATATATGATTGAAAATAAGAGAAAAAATATATATTTTAGAAATAATGAGGATAAAAAAAGGGCACAATATTTAAAATCTTAAATTTTTCCTCACTGTAACGCTTACGATCTCAACTTTTTTATCATATTTTTATCTCCAGCCAATTTCATATATGCTGCCGACAAGATTTGAATGAATTCATGTGGGAAACCATTAATCAAATTTAGCGAAAGGCCTTTGAGTATTTTCATGCTGACTTTTATAAAATGAGATAGCAGCCAAAGTCTCCAAACTTTCATGCGAGGAGCATACAAGTCCTCAACTTATTAAAAGAAACATTCCCGTCCTCAACATTTAAATTATTTTATCAGTCAAGGTCCCACTGGACAGACACTGTCCAAAGAACCATTAAAATAAAATGTGTAATGCAAATGCAGCATATTGTAAGGGAAATATCTATTCAGTTGTCGTGGTTTGCTTTATTGATACTTAACTTTAACAGTTTATATTTTATTTAATATATATATATCTTCCAATTATTTAACATTATCATTTAAAAAAAGGGCTTCCAACTTGTCAATTTTGGATAAGATAATATTCCATTAAATAATTGCCCCTTCAACTACCCCTCCCTCGTGCACACTATCAGCTACCCTGCCTTTAGTTTTCAACCTTAACATTAATTATATATGGTGCATAAATAAATTAATAAACAGTATTTAAATTACATTTGCTCGTTTTGGTTCTAGTTTTTATTTAAAATGGTTGACTAATGACTAAATTTAATCTATTTTTTGCACATAATAAAATAGGAAAATTGAGATCTCAATTTGTTTAATTCCTCAAGTGACAAATTTCATCTATTTTATTAAGGATACCTTTATTGATCTTATCTAGAAGGTGTTAAGTATCATAGTGTCATGACTCATTCCCTGCAGCTTCTCATGGTGCAACTGCATGTAATGGTACAGGTCCCTCTTCAAAAAAAGTATTGTAACCTCTGTAAAAGACATAAAACTGCAAGTATAATTCGTCAAAATGGAAAATCGAATCAAAACTGTCTTTTTGAAACTGGCAATTTGGTTTTACATGGATGTGTCAATGACGCGGTCTCGAATTAAGCCAAACTTTTCTAAAATGGTTTGATTTTGGTTTCGAAATTTTAATGACGATTAGAATTCAAACTGGATTGTTCAAAAAATGTAGGCACCCTAACAAAAATATATACAAGAAGAAGACGTAGGAGAAACCTAAAGCTTTGGCAACCACTTAAAACACTGAATGATATACTATTGCACGATTTCGATCGCCACACTAATCTTAACAACAAAAATAAATTCAAAACACCCAAGAGCCTTTCCATTCCAACAGTTCCAATGTGACTCTACAAGTTAAATCTTTGCAAAACAAAAATTAGTCTGCATATGCGTGGTAGGAGATCAAGAATTCGAAATAAATCCATGAAGTTATATGCGCTTGATGTAGGAGGATCCGAGACAAATGATGTCGAGTTGTCTGATAGCTCGTTAATGGCGCTGAGATATCATGAGTTAGCGGATCAACCCAAAAATGGCAAGTAATCGACGATCTTTCCTAATTTGGGTCTTTTTTGACACGTTTCGGTATTTTGGCCATAATTTTGTCTACGGTTATCAGAATCGCGCTCATGATCCCAATTCGGAAAGCTCTTTTCGATGCGCACGTCATGGTCTTTGCTTGGTGTGCATCGATTTCGAGGGCAAATTTCGCTGTTTTCTTTTCCGAATCCCCAATTTAAGTTATTTTTTGCCTTTTTTTGTAATATTTCATTTGCATTTTTAACATAAATTTTGAACTCGAATTGAGTTAGATTTTTGGGATATTATTTCTCTTATTACGTATTTGCTTGTGGTATGAATATTGGAATTTTGCTATTTTTGGTAAATTTTTGGTAAAATTTTGATAATTATGAATTTTTTAAGCTATATAACCCGACTTCTGGGTTATTTTCGGTTGTTTGATGAATAATAAAGATATTTCTTGTTTTCTTGACGTTTTTCTTTTGCGTTCTTCTCTGTTAATTACCATTTGAATTTTAGCCTGCAGAATAATCATTATAGATTAATTTAAAGTTGGATGATTTAAAGGCGAGAACATTTAACAGTAAACTAGTGATTTGTTAGTTTCAAGTTTTTGCACAAGTGTTTATATGCTAACAAATATGTCATGTTATAAAGATTATAGATTTAAGACTTGATGATAAATGCTAAAACACATTTTCAATCACATTCTTTGAATTATTGCAGTATTGAATTTCAAATTATATAAATGAAACTGGAAATTACATTATTATTACAGGTGGATGGAAGCAAACAATGCAGTGCTAGAAGATTGCAACAGAATATCACAAAACACACATTACAATATTCATTATAGGGTGGCATCACTTTTGTGTTATATAGTTGTGGCAATTGCTAATTTTTAAACTTGAAATCATCTAGGCATGATTTACCAATCGGCTTTGAATAGAACTTGGCCAAATGCTCATTTACAGTAAAGTCTTTATATATAGGGGGGTTTTCTTCAGATATCAACTCTTTGATTGGACCATAGACCTTCGCAGGATCCATGACTCCGGCCAAGAAGCATGCCACTGAAATTCTTGGTCCGACCTGGTTAGATAGCACTCTATGCCAAGCACTTTTAAACTCGTCATTTGAAACCATCTGAAACAGAAATCATGATTATTGGGAATAAGTTAAGTTGAAGACTACTATGTTTGATAACTTCAGCTTTAAGATGACGTCATTTAACATTTTACGAAAACATCAGGCCTTTGATTGAAAAATTAATTTTGCATTGGATGTGTTGAAGACTAAATTTGAAAAAGCAAATATATCTCATCTTTGATAGATTAAAGTTTCTAATGAGATTGTTCAACAAGATACAACTTTCTAGAGAATTAAAGCATTAGTAATGGAACTTCGACCAAAACTTTTTGAGAGAACCTGAAGGTTGTCACCAATATTGATTACGAAGCTCCCAGGACGGGGTGGCACGTCAATCCACTGGTTGTCTTTCAGGACTTGGAGGCCGCCAATTTGATCTTGCAGAAGAATAGTTAAGAAAGAGGGATCAGTGTGCTTGTTTGTGCCCAAAGTTAGCTCGGGTTGTGGGCATGCTGGATAGTAATGGCAAGTGAAAGTGCGTCCTTTGCCACATTCCATCGCTTCTAGGTATTCTCTTTTCAGGCCTAGAGCTTCAGATAATAATTCATATAGAGTTTTCCCCAACTTTGTAACTTCATTGATGTATTCAAATGTTGAATTTCTGTCAATTTTCAAACAACGTGGCTGTAAGTTTCTTGTTACGGACATGCACATATATATGGAGCATAATCCTATATTACACAACATGAAGAGTTAAACATGAAATTAAAGTTAAAAACATTACGATGGATTTAGGTGATTGAACTCATTGTTTCAAAACTAACAACATGCTTGGGTAGTCATTGGATACATATACCTGCAAACCATGGGCAATTCATCGGGCTCAATGTCACACGAGGTCATCATAGAGATGGTGAATGTGTCCCTCCAAACTGCACGCTTTCTAAACGGGTCAATATTGCTATAATATTTCACTTTCTTCATGGGTTCACGAGAATAAAATTTCTTCTTTTCCTCTGCATCTTGTTCATGAAACCTACTTACTCCATCAAGCATGGAGTCTAAAACAGTTTGAGGAATCCCATGATTCACCACTTGGAAAAATCCCCACTCTTTTGATGCATTTTTCACTTCACTGTTGATCTTCCTTCGCTTATCATCTGCTTCTATACCATTAAGATCAATGACAGGAACCTGTAAATTGCTGTGCCCATAATTTGAATCCTCGGCAACTTCATCAGCTGGTCTAATGAATATTTTTGGGATGTTTTCGATTCCAGCATCTACTAATCCTTTCACACCAGTTTTTGTAGCATCAAAAGCCCTGAGTTCATCTTGCAAACCCTCACTTTTCACTGTAGATTCAGCTACCTTAATGGCTGACAGACTCATTTTCCCTTTTTTTTGACAGAAAAAAGGAGAAAAACAAAGATAGTCTAGCAATACGCAGCAATTGTATTATACCTTTGCAGCTGCTATGAATTCTCTAAACTGACTAGCTATATATATACACACACACGTGATTCATCATTCATGTTGGTTACAATAATGACAATTGATAACAAGAATGTAATAATAATGAGTGAGTGATTATTATGAATCCTTCGAAATATATGAATAAAAATTATGTTTGATCAAATTAGATTATAATTAAGCTTTGTCAAATGTGCACTAGTATTTTTGGTAAAGCACCTTTGTGAGTAAGATATTCCAAAGATTTCTTGTTATTTTAAAAACCTCCTAGTTTTTCACCATTCATATAATAGAGATGGTACTAAAGATTTTAATATGTGCTCATGATCTTGAAAGAATAGTTGAAGAAGGAACGTAAATAAAAGTCGTCAAATTGAAAAATTGATCGAAACTATTTTTTGAAACTTTGATATTAATGTCATGCGGATGTGTCAATGAAACGGTTTTGAACTAAGTCAACCTATTCTAAAATGGTTTGATTTAGATTTGAAATTTTAATGATGATTCTAAAGCAAATCGACCGCTTAAAAATAGAATGAAGGTAAAATAAATTGTTTTTAAATTTCTCAAAATAAAATATATCTATTAAAATTTTAATTAAAAAAATGAAAAAATTCTCAATTGTCCATTACTAAATACCAATAATTACTCTAATTTCATATCCCCACTACCAATTAATTTTATTCAATCGAAAGCAATTAATATGCACAAAGAGACATGCAAGATTTATAGATGTACGTCTCAACAAGAGATTACGTCATATTCCGTCGCTATAGTAATTCACCATAATGAAAAGAAGTATAGAAGAGAAAATTGCACACGTTTTTCTATAACCTCTGTCTCTCTCTTTTTTATTACAAGAGGTCGATCCACGTACTAATTTTATGGTGACAATAATTAGGCTCCACAACTTAATATTATATCCTTCAACAACATACACTAGATCTTGAATATTGTCTCTTGAGCCACGAGATGCGAATATATACTTATTGAAGGAAGAGAAATATATTTTAAATAAAAAACTTGGCTGGCCACGTGTGTTGATCCATTAAATACTAGCTTCGTACCATGTAATTCACATGGTAGGAAAATGTCTATTATTTGGTTTTTTTGCAAAAGTTCGTGTCGATAGGATTTCAAATTATTTAAATTTATCATATAAGATATCTACTCTTTATTTATTAATACTCACATGTGAAACCAATGGTTTTATTTAATGNTCGTGTCGATAGGATTTCAAATTATTTAAATTTATCATATAAGATATCTACTCTTTATTTATTAATACTCACATGTGAAACCAATGGTTTTATTTAATGTTGTAAAATTCTTTATCAAGGAATTATATGTAAGAGAAGTTTATAAAAAATAGCGTTGAAAATCGGTTCTATTGGTAAAAACATTTTTTTTCTTAAATTTTTAGAATCATGTTCCATGTTTATAATTTTATATTAATTTGCACAAATCTTTAACAGATCATAAATTTCTTAACGCTGTACAAATTCAGATTTTTCCCGACTTTCGCACATAGTTGCATTAAGATTCAAGCATAAATTAGAAGGAAACTGTTTCATAGAATCTTCAAGATTTTCTTGTTACTTGAAGATGACTATTTCTTCTAAAAAACACTTGTGATCGCCTACGTAGCTTTAATGGTACCGATGATTTTTGATACGTGATAACATTATGCAATTGACGTCTTTTGTAGAAAGAGTTGGATTTTTCATAGGTAATGATTTGCACTTTTACCTAAGAAAAATTCTTTGGTAATGATAAAAATTTTACCAACAGACAATTATTTATTAACTATCACCGACCTTTAAAACCGCAACGAGTATCGTGAGTTCACCAACGAAAAATCCGTTCTTGAAGCCATGATTTTTTGTAGTAATTTATTTCTATCATTAATTGGTATTCCCTTAGGGGTTTCCATTCGATCAAAAAGTTCATTTATAGTGAAGAATTTTGTATATATGGATTTGATACATCAGGTTTTGAACATTTTCTTCCTTATTGTGTTTATTAAGGATTTTTCTATAATATCCTTCTTTTCCATTGGATCAAAACTTTGATCAACGATTTCAAGAAGAAACTTTTGATCCTCAAATATGACATTAATTAGTAATCCATTCATATTCATAATTGCCTTGATCGAGACATATTTCCAAGAACATTCCCGTTAATTTTTTTTTCCCTTCTAGTCGATTAATAATTTGATTATTATCACAATACAAACTTGAACTTTAAGATCATTAAAGATACGTAGCCTTTCAATTTTAGATATTTTGATTTTAAGATCATTATCGATTTGTATTTCTTGAATTTTTTTCAGATCAATATTTACAAGGATATTGTGCTAATACATGAAAATTCCAACACTTGACCTTTGGGAGGTTTTGATTCATTGGAAATGATTTTCTTTCTAAAAACCTTTTAGAGGATTAGTTTTCTTTTGAGAGTTTGTTTATTATCACTTCTCTTCTCCTTATAAATTTACATTTTACATGCTACATTTTGCATAATGGTAACAATAAATACCATTTGATGAAAAGCTAACAAATATGTTGTTTTAAATAGTTGAACGAACAAAAATGCCCTGAAATAGGAAAAAATAATGTATATATTACCTTATGTACTTTTCGCATATTATTACTAATTTCGAATTTTCATTAAATTTTTTCTTGAAAGGATGATATTTTGAGGGTTATTAGCACAGAATGTCCTTACGTTTGACGTTTAGTGTGAAAAAGTCCATACATTTCATTTTTTTGCAATTTCACCCCTATCTTTACGTTTCAATGTGGATGGAAATTGTTCTTCCCACCTAATTTCTCAATGAAAAGTTAAAAAATGATGAGTATACTCTCTGATAAATTCCAGGAGGGAAAGAGATTGAATCAGAAATTATTGGACGAAAATTTAACAGACAGGAAAACAGAGGATAGACCTGCTATAATGCAGCATGGAAGAAGATGAACTTTATATTCATACTTGCTTAAGGAAATTACAAGGCAACTAATCTAACAAGATAACAAACTAAGAACAATCTAGAATAAGCTAGAATCTGGTGGAAGAAGGAGTTGCTGTTGAACTCGTGCTGATGCTGTGAACTGGAGAGGATGAGTTGAACTGGAGAGATGCTTTGCTAAACTGGAGGCTGGGGACGTGTTCTGGTTTTCTGGTGGACTGGTGGTTAACAAGTGGAATATTCCAACACTCTCCTATTTAAACAAAACAAAAAGAAAAATAAAAAACTATTTGCAACTATATTCTCAATTTTTTTTAAAAAAAAGTACAAACAAATTAAAAACAAAAATTGTTGGGTCAGAAAACCAAAAGCTTCCTAGTTACCACCACCACTTATGTTTAATAAATGGTATGCCTTTTTTTCCCGAAGATGTGTTGTGGTCGGAAGCAAATTATGGTCCTTCATTTATGTTTGGAGATTTCCATCTACCGGAGGCCAATGATTTCTTGGAACCTCTAACTGGTCACTTGATCCTCCATTACATCTCTAAAGTTTGCTCCCACTTCGAATTTTTGGCTTTTGAAGTCGTGGAAGATTCTATGCTTAATGGAAACTTCACTAAATAACCAAACAAACTTTATTCATTATTTGCGAATCAGCTCCTAAAAATATTGTATGAGAGAGAACAATGTGAATCTTGGTGATGTTACGTTACAGAGAAACTTACCCAATTTTTGTTATTTTTATTTTCTTCGCAACGATTCATTAAAGGGAAGAGAAGAGAAAACAATTAGTAAAGCATTTTTTTATAGAATGCCCAAATTTATTCTATTTCTCATCACCGAGTCGACTGATTCCCTGAAGGAAACCACTCAAATTAGGGATTTTTAATAGATTGCCCAATTTTCTGGTTTTGTAATACCAGAGTAAAATGCACGGTAATGATTTTTCAATTTTCTCACCTTTGTGGCGACATTACTGTTGATGAACTGTTCTATATTCGCCAATGGTGAGTGTGTGACTTGCTCGGGAATGAGGAAAAGGATAAAAACCACTATTTTCTTGGTGGTGGTAGTGGTGATGAAGGAAGGAAGAATTTTTTTTTTTAAATAATTTTTGGAACTGGTTTGTACTTTTTAAAAAATTTGAAAGTATGGTTGCAATTAGTTCTTTATTTTTCTTTTTCTTTTCTTTTCGTTTTATTTAAATATGAGTATATTCGTCGTTTCACAGCCTTTTTTTTTTTTTTTAGAAATTGGATGAAAATGATGAATTCCACAATGAAACGTGAAAATAAGGGTGAAAATGTTTTTTTTAAAAAAAATGAAACGTGGCGATGTTTTGCACAATGTGCTAATAACCCCTATTTTTTTGTGAGATTTATAAATTTATTATCTTCTTTTAATTAATAATTTTTGCTCCATGAATAAAAATTAAAAACGACTGATTAATCTTGGATATTAGCTGTTATTTTTGGAGCTAAAAATTAATTTAGGTTGGGGCATTTAATATTAAAGAATGCATGTGTAATCTTATTGGAAGCTATTGCCAAAAAATATATATATATATTATTTTATATGAAAATGCTTAATAGAAGAGAAGAATATATAAATATAACTACTAAAAATATATAACTTTTTAAGAAAAAGAAAATAGAAAAATAATGTATAGGGAGAACCCTTGACTGAATGTTAACTTAAGAAGGGATATATAAAAGAAAAAAAAAAAGATTATTTTATTGAACTTTTGAGAATTAAAAATTGTTTTGTAACCTGTTACCTAATGTAATACAAATGATGTGATTGTTATTTTTAGTTATGAGTATTTTGATTTATTTAGAATTGACTCTATTCATTTTATTAATTACATTGATAATCAACTACTGTAGGCACATTACGTTCCCGCATCTCTTGTATTATGGACTAAAGAAAGATTAATTTCACACAATAATGCTTGCAAGGATGCTTAATGAGCAGTTTGGACATATTGATAATTTTGAACATTAAGTTTGAGTACTGAAATATCACAATTTCTTTTTTTGGTATTTTTTAGCTGTTTATTTTTCTAATTGAGGTGATTAATATTTTTTATTTATATGAGAAATATAATTTTATTCTTGTGTACTGTGGATCATTTGAACATTCGTACATATATAGATAATTCGATAAAACAAGATGTATAATAAGTTATGTACGCCTATAACTTTATACGAATTTTATTTTTCTTTTTAAAAGTAACGTATTTAAAAGTCAAATGAATTTTATACAATCTACAAAAGTCTTTAAATGAAATCTACAAAAAGTCATTTACTTAAAAGTTGATAAAATCTTTAAAAGTCCAAATTGGATACACCACCCTTAATGTACATTTAACTTTTAATTTTTTTAATAACGCTCGATTAGGTCGGTTCCCTTGGACCGTCGAGCTTGCCATATACGATTTATTCATTAGGGTTTATCCACTCTGCCAGGGTCCATGTGACCCTGGCAATGTAGCAAGGTCATACTCATTATGATGCGTCAATCCAGGAACTAGTTCGAAAAGAACAAGAAATCTCTAACATTCAATAATTTAATTATATGCCCAAGATAACCCTACATTTAAGAAACGAGAATAGCCGTCCATTCGCTAGCATTACATCTTTGTTGAGATATAATTATTATATGTAATCACCAAAATATCATGTGAAATATCGAAGCTTTCGACCCAACACTTTTAGAGGGGGAGAATATGTGTCATATACGAAATTAAAAAATTAATAATCAATAATTGCAACAAGTCATAATTAATTAAATCTAGGTGAAGTTTAATCAAATTAAATCCTAGAAGTCAATCAAGCATACAGATCAAAGCAGTAAAATACATTTCTTTTAATAAGAAGAGAGGAATAAAGACACGCAAGATATATAGATGTTCGCATCAATGTGAGACTACTTCCTCTTTTCTTTCTCTCTTTTCGATTACAAGGGTCGATCCACATACCGACTTCACAGAATAGCAATAATTAGGCCCCACAATTTAATTTATTATAAAATTAGAGGGTTTATCCTTCAATCCAAGGTGGATATAAGAGGGGTTCAAGAGGTCACGTGACTCTTCAACTTTTGAGATTTTTTTTTTTAATTTATAAAATCTTGTTTAATATGAATTCAAATCTAAATTTTAATCTAAATCAAAGTTAATAATTAATTTTAATAACATATTTTATGAGACTCATAACCTTTTAATTTTTTTTCAAAATCTACTAAAAATTTGATTTTAATTCCTATCAAGCAGGAACAAAATCATAATATATTTGAATTGTTTTCTCTCTTCTCTCTCTCTCTCTCTCTCTTGCAACTTACCCTCAAGCCTTTTATCAAAATCTTATGCCTTCTAATTTTTTAAAATTTGTCTATAATTTCGCCATAAATTATCACATCTACTAAAAATCTTCACTTTGTAATTAAATTTTCAACTAATTAGAACTTAAATTTACATTTTCTCCTAGCAAATTGTGTATATAGAATGGGTCTGGAATGATTATGTCTAATTTGATTCTTATTTAACGAATTGTGTTTATTGGAATTGATTGTTAATATTTAATATTGGTTATATATTTTTCCTTCCGATTACATGAATTAATTATTTTTATTGATTGTTTGTATCAAATGCATTATAAAAAGTAAATGTGTTTTCTTGTGATGAACAAAATATCAATAAAAAGACGGTTCAAAATCAAATAGATGAAAATGATGAGCAAAATATTAAGGAAGGAGTATTTTTTAAAGTATATCTATGTTTTCTTGGGTCAGGTATGAATAATTCAAAAGTCAAGAACAGAGTATTCGATTTATATAGGATTTGATTGTGCCTTTTAACTCAAAATGTTTGTGTCCTCCACTACTTCAATATCATACATTAACACCATTTTTGATATCCATCCTTTTAAAAATACATTTTTCTCTTTCTTATTTTCAATAACACGTTCTTCAATAAAATAATATTACACGCAAATTTAAAATTTTTTCTTATTTTTTAATCATATATTTTCTATCAAATTACTATTTAAAATACATTCTTAAGATAATTATGTGCATCAAAAGGATAGATCTTGGATATTGTCTCGAGGCAGGAGATGCAAATGTATACAAGTGTTTATCCATTCAACAATGCTGAATCTACAGAAATTTTGTGCCAGAAGTTGTACAGAATAGTCACACGAATGTGGTCTCACCTGATTTAAATATAATTTAAAAAAGTGGACCCCACATATTTGTGTCTTTCCTATTTTTTTTTCGTTTTTGTATGGCAAGGAAGGTTCATCCATTAAATATTGTCTCCAGGCTGGAGATGCGAATGTATACTTAATGGAAGGAAGTGAAACATTTTTTAAATAAAAACTTGGCTGGACACAGTTGTTTATCCATTAAAATTACTAGCTTCCTACGATGCAACTCACATGGTTGAAAAATGGCTATTATTTGTTTTTTTTGGAAAAGTTCGTGTCGATAGGATTTGATGCTTATAATTTTATATTAATTTGCACAAATCTTTAACAAATCATAAATTTCTTAAAAACTGTACAAATTCAGGTTTTCCCAACTTTCACACGTAATTGCCTAGCATAAATTAGAAGGAAATTGTTTCATAGAATCTTAAAGATTTTCTTGTTACTTGAAGACCACTATTTCTTCTAAAAAAAACACCTATGATCGCCTCCATAGCTTTAATAGTACCAATTATTTTCGATATGTGATAACATTATGTAATTGACGTCGTATGCGACATGAGTGGATTTTTCGTAGGTTATTTGTAACACTTTTACCTATGAAAAATTCATAGGTAATGACAAATTATTTACCAACCTACAATTTTTTATTAACTATCATCGACCCTTAAAACAAGTGACGGATACGGATATTTTGAGTTAGGTGACAATCAAATTTGTAAAGAAGTTGTGAAAAATTATAAAGTATTCGATATCTTATTACAATTGTTCTCTATGTATTTTCATACTTTAATAATGTTTCATACTTACATCATTTTTAACATTGTCAAAACATCATTCTCAATATATGCAACTAAACTATCATTCAACTATTGATCTCCGATTTGATTGCATGAATGATTCTTTGACATAACTGATACAAACAATCAATTAAAGTAATCGACAAAAAAAAAATATAATCAATATTCAATACTAATAATCAATTCAAATAAACACAATTTAATAAATGTAAGCCAAATTATACATATCATTCCATACGCAATTCAAAAATCATTCCATATAACATAAATCATTCCAAATCAATTTGACACGATTCAATATACAAAATTCAAAAATCATTCTTAAACATAAATCGGACAGAATAAAAACAAATTATAAATGTAATCTAAACTCATTTTCTCTACTAATTTGAATTTTGGTCAAAGAAATAAATTTTAGACTCCATCAAATTCGTCCTCCAATTGATTAAATGAGAATAAATTTCAGCTCCCGTTTGACTTCCATTATTCCCCATTACAATGAGAGAAATAATATTTTTTTTTTGGAGAATATGTAGTTAAAAAGAAGGAATAGTTTTTGAATTTACGTGTAATATTATTTTATTGAAAAATGTGTGGTTGATAAGAAGAGAAATAAAGATGAATTATAATTTAATAGAGAATAATGAGGGCGAAACGAGGGCTCAGCAAACAGTCCTAATCTTTCTTTGCACTTTCATTCCCAATCTCTGAGAAAATTAAATACTCTCTCTGTCCCATTTATATAGGTTGATTTTCCTTATTTTATTATCCCAATTATATAATCTTGTTTCTTTATTGAGAATGTTTTGTTCTGTTCATATACTAATATATCCTTACTTCTTTACTACTTTCAATAATAATT
>CAIGRT010234335.1:0-16384 GCA_903798405.1 Fraxinus platypoda
ATTAAATTTTTTTTTTTTTTGTTTTGGTTTTTTTTTTTTCAATGGGGGTGGCCGACCCCGCTGGGCCCTTCGTGGGTCCGCCCCTGCTTGAATCCCCCTCATATTAATGAAAACTTGATTCGAGGCTCCAAAATCTACAATCCTAAAAGAAGTAGAATCAACCATTAAATAAGACGTAACAATATAAGACTCACCATTAATGGTCATTGACTGAAGCCAGTCCTTTTTTCTAATATCCTTTCTTACCACGGTTGTTGCATCTTCCACATTCCACTTAGTGTAGCATTACATTTTCTGCTTACTTTTGTGATAAGCACTCGATGCATGCCAGGACGGAATTACAGTGGGTCACAGTAGGTATCATAGGGACGAATTCTTGGTAAAATACTTAGCCAAATTTTCGCCTATGATGGCTTTGAGGTTTCACTCAGTCAGCCCACGAATTTGCACAATGAATACACGAAAAATAAATGCAGCAATGTAAAGGAACACACTGATTTACGGGTAAAATCCAACTCGTTTATTACTCCACAATAATACAAGAAAAGGAAAGAATACTGAAGGAACACACACACACACACACACAATGTGTCTCATCAGTCTAGCCTTCTTAATATATAGACCAAAATTCGTATGTAGTTAACATCTTTAACTTCAAAAGGGATAAACCAACCCAGTTGGATTAGAACTACCGAAACTGCTTCACACAACCATTCCCAACAACTGTCCATACTTTCTACCTGTATGGACCACGAAAACTGCCCAACACATGTGTCAAACATGTGTCCAATTTGGACACCCGAATTTATGGACTAAAGCCCACTAACAACAAGCTGGATCTGCTCATGCCTTGACGATCTGCAACACTTTGACACCGACCAAATTGAAGCATCATTCCCACAAATTGAAACCCTCATTTTCCTTGCTTCGAAATCCGAAGTGTGCACCATCAACACACCTATCCGTAAAATCATGACATGAGTGCAAGGTGTGCTCATGCCATTGCACATGTCAACCTTTAAGGGGCTGACAAACCTTCCCCACCGGAAGAGTTCGCGTCCTCGTCGGAAGAGAATCAAGATACTCATTCACCTTGTCCTCAAACTGCCACAGATCGACATCCCTTTAATAGGTTGCATCAACCCCGCTACTACCTTTCCACAAGACAAGATAGTCTGTTCTTCTATTCTTCTTACTCACCCCCATTGTTCGATGACCCATAATCTTTGCCACCTCCTTATCATACTGTTTTCTGATCATAAGATGAGCCCTCTTGACCTACAAATGATCTTCTCCCACCAAACTTTCATTAAAGGGCTTCAGATAGCACACGTGGAAAGTAGGATGAACCTTCAAACGATCAGGTAGCTTCAATCGATATGCTACCTTCCCAACACGTTTGATTACTTCGAAGAGACCGTCATATTTCTAATCCAGTCCAGGATGTACGGTCTTGCTACTAATCTTTTTCCAAATCTGGGGAGTTAATTTCAACAATACTTTATCCCCAACCTGAAACTCCACATCTCTCTCGTTCTAATCAGCATACTTCTTCATTCGTCAGGCAACCTTCGCAAGACTGTCCTTTGCTTGCTCAATCATCTTCTGTTTATCTTGAGCAAACCGAAAAGTAGCTGGACACACACTGTGTCCCCCTTCTTTTACGAACTCAAGAGGTGTCTTGGGTATATGCTGCATAGTTAACTCGATCGGAGACATATCCATAACAGAATATTGATGTAGATTGTACCAAAAGTGAGCTGTATCAAGTAAGGCAACCCAATTTTTCTGACTTGATGTAACATAGCGTCGGAGATATTCTTCCAGCAATGCATTTATCCTTTCCGTCTGACCATATGTCCGCGGATGATTTACTGTTGAAAACTTCAATTCAGACCCTATCATGTTGAACAGCGTGGTCCAGAATTTGCTTGTAAAACGAGAATCTCGATCACTCACAATATCCTCGAGTATTCCAAAGTACTTCACAACATTCTTGAAAAATAATCCAGCAGCAACATCTACTGTACACTCATGCGGAGCTGGAATAAAGACTAAATATTTTGAAAACCTGTCCACCACCACCATAATGGACTTGAACCCATCAACCTTCGGGAAACCTGAAATGAAATCCATAGAAATAGACTGTCAGGGTCGTTCTGAAACTGGCAAAGGCTGGAGCAAACCTGCATCTTTCCTCCTTTCTGTTTTATCATGCTGGCACACCAAGCAAGATTTCACTTATGCCTCTACCTCGTCACCCATCTTCGGCCAGTAATACGATTTCGAGAGCAAAGTCAACATCCTTTCGATGCCCGGATGGCCTGCCCATAGTGGATCATGAGTTTCCTTCAACAGTACTTGCCTTAGTCATTTACCTGAAGGCACATATAATCTGCTGCCTTTGACATAGATCAAACCATCTTCAATCCAATACCGTCTTACCAAGTCATCCTTAGTTTTCTGCAACAACTTGGTATAAGCAACATTCATTTCAGCCCACTGTTTGATTATGTCAAGAAAATCAGATTCGACTGTCATCAAAGTCGATACATAAGCTTCCACAGATTTTCGATTGAGTGCATCAACAACTTGATTATGCTTGCCTGGCTTGTGAACCCACACAAAAATAAACTAGATAAATTTCATGGATCAGATTTCAAGAGTTGACAATTTTTTTATCTGACTACGATGCTTCTTCATATAAAGTCGATGAAAGTGACATGGAGAAATTGATTGCGGTTGATGCATGACATTCGGATTTCTTATACAAAAACTACGTACTCGAAGAACTGGATATCACTTTATACAATATGTACTGTAATGCAAAATCCGTGACAACGAAACTCTTATACCCTAAGTTCAAGAATTGCAAGTAATTCTTCATGATATAAATGTTGAAGCTATATCTCTCAATGAATCATTTCAAGTTACTGAACTTATTTTAAAATTGTTGTCATTATGGAAAGACTTCAAGGATTATCTAAAACATAAGCGTAAAGAAATAAAACTTCTGACTAAGAATAGAAAAAGACAATCGCAAATCTAAAAGGATGATTGGTGTATTTCATTCAATAGAATCAAAGACCAACATAGTAGAATGAGGTTCCATTGGTAACAAAAAAGAGAAAGTATAATGGCGAAGGCCAAAGTGAGACATCAAAGGCTGCTAAGTAGTTCAAATGCAACTGTTATAATTATGACAAGGACGGACATCAGTCCAAGGATTTTCGAAAGCAATTGAATGTCAAGAGACATAATTGTCAAGCCAATATAACAGAACATGATAACCTTTTCTATGAGGTGCTAGACATTAATCTCTTTTGTGAACGTTTCTGAATGTAACAAATCGTTCTTTACCTACAAGACTATGGATCATGAAGAACAACTCTATATGAGAAACTCTTCAACATTTTAAGTTTAAGGACATGGAAAGATGGTGCTAAAAATGAAAGTGGAAAGGAGCAACATTATCTTGATGCATGCAACATGTACTATATTTATTTTTGCTCCATCCATTGTTGCATATAGACTAGAAGATTTGAAATATGAAGATCCCTCGATCCTTTGTACATCGTGAGCCGAAGCTCACATACACTAAACACGTGATTATGGGCCTTATGTTTGCCCCATGGACCGAAGTTCATCCACGAATCTTGCAAGGTTACTAGCCTTGTGTTTGCCCCATGGACTGAAGTTCATCCACATTAAACACATAACAGAAGGGTGGTAATTGTGAATGTGCTATTAAAATTAATATTTGACTTTGACTTCAAATTATAAGGATATTATAATTTCTCCTAAATATGCACAAAGATTACAGAACTTTTGTTGGGCAAACTTATAAATGATTTATAAATATGAGTAGTAAAAGGAATAGTAGTGGTCCATGAAATATGTGGATAATAACAAGTAATAATTACAAATGAGTAGTTGAAATTAATATTTGACTTTTATCGAATTGGCTAAATAATTGTTGAGATCCCCAATAAAATGGTGTCGATTACCACCACAGAAAGAACCGTTCCATAACAAGTTGAAGCGGCCTACATATTGACTCAATATACAATTTTTATCAAATGACCAAACCGATTTTCAGACGGATTTTACAATTTTTCCCGTCTGATCGACTGGCTAGTGACTTCATCTAAATGCTTATACCTTCTGACAACCTTATTTCTAGTAACATGTTTTTCGATCCCACCATTTGTTATCTCCTCTGATCTTGTCCTCCTCAACCTCCGCGAAATTTTACCATTGTCTGTCGTAATCCTCTTTCTTGCTCCTGATGAAGGCGATAAATCCAAGGACTTCTGTTTCTTGATAATGATTCTGGTTTTTTCTCCATTTTTGTACTCCGGACTCTTCTTTTTCTTGTTGTTCACATAATCTTTGCCTTTGATTTTGATCGATCCTGAAGAATTCCAAGTCTTTTGTTCTTTCCCTCCTGCTGTTTCATCCTTTTGACTCAGGCACCAATTGCAGATGCCATAAAAATTAGCATCTGGATATATATTGCTACAATATCTACAAGATTCATATGATTGTCAAGAAATATATGTATACTCAGACTTCAAATTTATTTCAAATAACACATCTAAGCAATGGTTCAACCAAAAAAATAATATTTTCATTTTTTTATAAAACTTGCCTGTGTTGTGATCTGAACTGACATCCTTTGCAACGGAAGAGCTCTGAAGAAAAACCAAAATCTCCACACATACAGCACTCAGTATCTCCTCTTCTTCCTGCCATGCATCATCATACAGGGAAACGTGTAAAACTTTAGTGCTTCGAAAAATGGGTTCGCCGCCTAATCTTCTTCTACACAATAATTTTTTTTTTTTTCTCTGTGTTAAATTAGATGTAGAGTGTTTTTTTTTTTTATTGGGGAGATTGAGAAGGTATCATGTTTCTTATTCTTAGTCCCATTCCGTGTGGGACAAGTTAGAAAAAATGGTTCTACCATTAATTGACAGAAAAGCATTATTGGGGCTCACCACTAATTGATTATTTTGGTGCTGTCCAAGATTTGATAAGGGGGTCATTTTCATTAATAAAGTTGAATAGACAACTTAACAAATTAGAAGACATATACGTGCGAGTAGTTGGACTAAGAATTAAAAAAAAAAGTAACACCAACAATATTAAAATATCAGTGTAGATAATACTAATATAACATTAAACGAGTCATTTAATTTTATCTTTCATTAAGCATATCAAATAACACCACCTAAATTGGTTGTATAGTATCATTAATCTAAAAACAAGGTGTGAAAATATTTCACATTGAATCCTTAGATTCAATACATCATGTACGTTCCATTTTAATTCTTGGATTAATTAATACGTATGGCCCTTTGTTCACTTAAATATTTTTTATGCATTTAATAATACCTGCGATGTACATCATTGTTGAATATTTTTAAAAGTCTTGTTAATCGATGCATATTAAGAATTAACAAACAAAAAGAGAGGATAAAATTGGTAGTTTTCAAAGAAATTATCTTGCAAACGAAGAAAAATAAAAATGAAATGCTAGTCCCTCCTAAATATATGTAAATTTTAGATTACGTGTATGCACAAAAATACACATGCACAGTTGCTGAATGAATACTAAATTTCTGTTTTGCCCTCATTTTTTTTGAATTTTTTTTTTTTTTCAAATCACACATTTATGAGATCCACAAATTTTTATCAACTTTTCAATCATAGATTTCATCAACTTTTATCAAAATTTACTAAAAAAATTGAATGCGTCAAATATGATCTGGTATAATAATTTTGAAGCTTTTCATGAGGTATGCATACAATCCCAAAACGTGAAGCGAAATGACAAGTTCTCTATTTATTTTGGTAATTTTGTGTTTGTTTATTTGATTAAGTAAATAATTTTGTTCTAGAACAAACAAATATTCAAGTTTGAGAGTAAACGATAAGTGTAATTTGTATACTTATTTGTATTGTCGACTTGATGTTGAATGCCTTCCGGTGAAGAGGAATGAAAAATTGGCGAAATGACATGATTTGAGCATTATTTAGAATAAGTGGACCAAAATGACTTGATTGGAAGATAAAGGGCTTTAATTGGAACTAGGAGAGATTTGAACCGAAGAGAAACGAAATCAAGGCCAAAATGCAACAGAGAAGAAAGTAAACCTTGTGATTGCAAGGGCTAATCGCCTGCGATCGCAACGGTGTTCGAGGCAAAAGCAGAACACAAATTCAAGGATTATTCCCTAAGTACAAGGAAAGTTCATACGTTTCCTGCGTGGTAGCATCGTGTCTCTCTTTTTTGTTTTTTTATTCATATCTTTCAATGATGTTTTGCCATGTGTTATCTGTGAAATAATTTTGTGAAAAAAATCTGTACGTGTAGCATGATTCTAAATTCAATGACTGCAAAGCATATTGTGCAATCGCATAGTATAATCTCTGGCAGAAGATTTTGTTTCCTTTTTGAAGTAAACCTCTTCATGAAAAGTAATTGACTCAGATTTTAACCTACTTTGGGAGGTCAAAATCACTATTCTTGATATCACAACTTGGAGAAGAAAGCTAGAAAGAGATATAACGCAATTAACATCAGAAGCTTGAAGATTTGCAACTCAGAATTGAAGATCATAAGAAAGTGAGTAATCTAAAATTAATTGAAGACTCAATTGAAGGAATTCAAAGAAGGTGAAATTGATCCTCTTTCATCTCTTTGCAATTATAAATACGTAGTAATGAATAATCAATATATTTCTTGTTTTTGTGTAATTAGCATGTTGGCTAAATCCATCTAGTATTGGGATGATGATGTAAATCTTTAATTCACCTTTTTAATTCAAGACTTCTTTTAGCCCCCGTTTGTCCACCATTATCCAAAAAATTGTTTTCTACAGTAAACAATCTCCACCACATATTCACCTAATAAAATATTCTACACATAAACCAATAAAGTTACTTTAAATTTCAACCACACATTCTCCAAAAAATACTATTCATTACACAATTTTCAACCCAATAATGGTAGACAAACAGACTCTTAAGTAAGTTCCTTTAATCCAAAACCAACAATTAATTTTAATCACGTATTTCATATGACCACAAATTTTTCACCACACATTTCATCATTTTTTTAAATCAAAATCTACTAAAAATCTAATTTTAATCACTACTAAACAGGGGATAAGATTTAATGTTGTTTGCCTTAACTGAATAGAAGGTATAGTCCGGTCCAAGACCACCCGAAACTATTCCCGAGCTATGGACGATTTACGGGTAAGTAAATTTCTTGTGTTCCGATTAAGACTCTCTCACTAACCGGAACGGACCGGCCCTATAACAGGATCAATCCATTCGGGGCTCTAAACTTGATGTGCCGATTCGAATTGACCTATCCATTTTGACACCTTTTAATGATGAGTATAATTGTTCTCTTATTAGTAGTCATAAATAAATAAATAATTGGTGTTTTGTTAATGTTCTCAATTCTTAAGGGTAATGTTTTGTTCAGTATTTGTCCTGGTCTTGCAACAACCATATTACCATATGGTTTGTTTGGTTTGGTTATGTAGGTTCTGAAAAAATAGGGAAAAGACTTGGCCCCAACAGCGGATCCAGTATTCGGTGAGTTTCGGCGGCCGCCAATGCTAAATCCGCCGACGTTAATTTTTTTGTCTCGTTGTATATTTGTTTTCATTATATATATATGTGTCAAAGTGGCAGACAAAAGGCTGTTCAAGATTCTCGAACTTCATTCAAGAAATTTTCAAGTCCGAAACCTGAGCTATATATTGAGCATCATTCAGAGGTTTCAGGCAGAGCAAAAATTAGCTAAGAGTTAATTTTAGCATCTCAAGAAAGTTTGAAATTCTTGTAATTTTATCTTCCTTTCAATGTATCAATCATGTAATTTTCAATATCTTATATTTCAATAAAGTATTTGATTTTCAAAATTTATTTGTTCTTTATCATTTATCCCTTCTTCTCCACAACCCCTAGCCTGGGCCCGTTTTGGTATCAAAGCCATAAGTGTTTGCTGTGAGAAAACTATGTCAAACTACTTTTTTTATAATGTCAAAGGTTAAGCTGGTGTGTAGCCATGGATGTCTGCTGAATAGAGGTTTGATCAGCCCGTGTGTCGGGGTAGGCATTTAGGGTGGTCCCCTTTGTAGGCTTTGGTGAAGCGTCGGTCTAGTATGTAGCATTGTGTCTACAGTGGTAAGATTACTGTTTTTCTCTGCATCATTCAATTATGTCTTTTTTATCTAATTGGTTTAGTAAAGGTGGAAGTTCAAAAGAAGGAAATAATAATATGTCAAATTATTTTCAAGATAATAATGAAGACATTGATCAAGGTCTACATCTGCATCTGCATCAAACAATATTTCAAATGACATCAATTCAAAAGAACTTCAAATTGCTCAGATTGAGCAAAAACTCCAAAATTGGACTACCCCAAAGGTAGACAAGAGTTCTATCTATGAGATAGGAAAATTCGATTTTATTCAAAGTTATATCAAAACCTTGGAGAAAACTAGTCCTATCAAAAATCAAATTGTTTCTATCAATTTACTTTCAAAAGAATCTATTCTTGCCCATAGAAAGAAATTTCAATATATTCATATTGGTCTTGTTCAAATTGCTGTCATACCATTGTTTCGACTTGGTCTTGACACTCCCGTTTGCATAAGTCTTGTTCAAATTGCTGTCAAACCTTTGTTTAGACTTGGTGTAGATATTTCTGTTCTCATAACTTTAAGAGATAAAAGACTTTAAAAGTTTGAACATTCATTATTGTCCATGCTTGAGTTCAATCTCGAGAGTGGTCCAGTATTCTCAAATTGTTATCCAAATTTTTCAATACGCCTTAAAGATGGAGCTATTCTCAACGCTCTTAATCTTCGTATTCAAACAAAAAACTTCAACGTTGATGATCGTTCAAAAGCCTTTGCTTTAACGTAGCGAGTTTATTATAAGCTTCTGAACACTCAACTTAATATTCGTGCTCTCAGATCTTCTCAAGAGATGAAAGTCTTTTGGTTGAAGTCAATGCACTTCATTCAAATATCATGATTCCTAAAAGAATTCCCTGGAATCTTTTAAGCAAGAGGTCTAAAGTGGGATTTTCGGAATGTACAAAATCCTATTCCTACTCCTGTAAGAAGGAATCCAGAACAAATTATTCATTATCCTGATGGTAATGTTAGAGTTATCTTTGATAAACCATCTTCATCTTCAAGCACTTTCCAAAGATCTTATTCATCTAGATCTGATGATAGATCTAAAACAAATTCTTTCCAATTTGCTAGATTTTCAACCTCCTTTATTAAAGGTGTGAATTTTAATCCAAAAATTCCAAAACTTTTTTTTTATCAAAATGAAGAGTCTGATAAAGAAAAAGAGACTGAGCCTCCTACTTCTCCCACTTTATCAGATATGGTTCATCCTCAATCTGAGAAGCTTGATAGGCAATGTAACATTATTTCTTCTAAAATTGATAGAAAAAATGAGTTCAAAACTGATCAGACTACAAAAGTCAAAAAATTTCGACATCTTATAAAAAAATAAATTTCAAAGGAATAGATTGAGTTTTACTGGGAAGAATTTGATAATTCTCCAGAACATATTAGTTTTTACGAATTGACTTATTTCAAAGTTTTCAAAAAATTGCCTTGCAAAAGCAAAACAAAAACTATTCAAAATACTACTTCTGCAAAAAAGACATGGAAAACTTCCTCGGGTGAAACTATTCAATCTTCTCATCCTCCTCTCAAAGAAATTGTTGTTCCACATGGAACTACAGAAATTCTTGTATCTCCTTTCAAAAAGACTAAACGTCCTCATGATTGTTTTCTAAATGCAAAAGATATAAAAAATATTCAATTTCAGAACAATTATACAAATATTGTTCTTCAATCTATGTGCTCTCAGCTCAACAGAATTGAAATCAATTCTGAATCCTTGCCTTCTGAGTCTTCAAATTTAGACAAAGGCGAAAACAAGAAAACAGAAAAGTATGTACCTTCTCTATGCCATTTTCATGAAGTTGTGCCCAAAAAATTACATTCAAAAGAAAGTGTTATCAAAGAACTTGCTACTCAATTATCAAAATTATCCTCCTCTTCAAACAATATTAATAATATTGATGAAATTGAATCTCAATTTTTTGAAGAATCTGATCTTCAAGTCAATAGAATTCGTGGACAAAATATTCAATATTCAAAAATTCCTGCTTATTATCCTTGTCATACTACTCTAGATTTACTCTTCGAGGAAAGAGGCAAAACACAAGTCAAATATGACGGAGATTCTATCGTAGAATGGAATATTGATGGATTATCTGAATATCAAATCATTCACCTTCTTGAAAAAATGGGTATTTGTTTTAATGCCTATATTTCCAACGGAGCTAGCAATCATGAAGCTACAAATAATCTTGTCCTTGGTTTTTTTGGACAACTAATAAATTGGTGGTTCAATTATCTTACTACTCAAGATAGAAATCAAATTGCAAATTCTACCAAATCTGATGGTACAAATGATAGTTTTGCAAGTCTTATTTATAGTATTATCAAACATTTTATTGGAATTCTTACTGATATTCAAGAAAACTATTCTCAAATCCTTATGAATCTCAATTGTCCTACTCTGCAAGACTTTCGGTGATATAAAGACATGTTTCTTACTCGTGTCTTACTCCGAAGTGATTGTGAACAATCTTATTGGAAATAAAGATTTATTTCTGGACTTCCAAAGCTTTTCACTGAAAAGGTTAGAAATGCTATCAAGAGAGATCATGATAGCTCAATTCCTTATGATGATCTTATCTATGGAGAACTAATTGGTTTCGTTAATCAAGAAGGATTAGCTCTCTGTACTGATCTCAAACTCAAAGTCAAATTGAAATCAGAAAGATCTGATGGTCGTAAAGAACTAGGATCATTCTGCGAACAATATGGATTTGAAAAGATTATTCCTCCCTCAAGATCCAATAAGAAAAATGTTCCCTCTCATTTCAAGATAAAATCTTCTCAAAAATATTTTAATAAGAAAAAGAATTTTCAAAATAGTCATCCTAAAAGCTTTTCAAAAAGAAAGTTTTCAAAGAAAAGAACCTCAAATGTTACATGTTGGAAGTGTAACAAATCTGGTCATTACTCAAACAAAAGTCCTTCGAAGGAAAATATTAGCAATCTTCAGTGCGATGAAGACACTAAGCTTGAACTTCTCAATTTGATCAATTCCGATTCTAATTCTTCAAACTCCAAAATTGAACAAGTTTTTCAAGATCAAGAAGATTCTGATTTTGAATGCAGTTCAAATTCATCTTCATCCTCTAATCAAAGTAAAGAAGTTTGTGGTTGCAAGACCATAAATGTTCTTACCAAAGAGGAAGAACTTATTAAAGAAATTATTGATCAGATCCCTGATCGAAAATTTAAAAATAAGTTCAATACTCTTCTGTCTTCATCTTCATCTTCGACTCCTGAATCTTTTAATATCCATGATATTATGAAAAGATTTCAAAATGAAAAATCCAAAGTTTCTAGTTCTGATTTAAGATCAGAACTCAATATTATGAAAACCCAGATTTCTAATCTTGAGAAACAAATGCAAGATGTTAAGATGGAAGTTGTTCATCTTAAAATCAAAGACTCTGAAAAGGAGTTATCCTCCTTATCCTCTTCATCATTTGAAGATGATACTTCTCATCACTCAAATTCTGATTCAAAATCTCACCATTCAGATTCCAATTCCAAAAGCAATCATTCCAAAAATTCTCATTGTTTTCAAACAGAAGAAGAAAAGATCAATGTTAATTCAACTTCAAAAATGGTATTGCAACATGACTATTGTTGTCAATAAAGAATTCAAACTTCATACTAGAGTCTTCATTGATTCTGGTGCTGATTAAAATTGCATTAGAGAATGACTTATCCCTACAAAATATTTTGAAAAAACTATTGAGAGACTCCATGGAGTCAGTGGTAAAAAAACTTAATATTCAATACAAACTTTCAAAAACTCATGTTTGTAATTCAAACATTTGTTTCAAAAACATTTTTTATTTAGTAAAAGATTTGGATCAAGAATTCATTCTTGGTACTCCTTTTATTGTTCAAATTTATCATTTTAAAGCTGATTCAAAAGGATTAACTACTACAATTTTTGGACAAGAAATTGTATTCAAATTTACAAATCCTCATTTCAAATATGTTAATACGTTGAAAGAAGCTTCCATTTCAAAAATTATTAACAATATCAATTTCAAGAAAAATCATATTAGATTTCTCAAGGAAGAAATTAAATTTCAAAGAATTGAAGAAAGGTTGCAAGAACCTTTGATTATTCAAAAAATTTCTGAATTTCAAAAGCGTATTGAGAATGAAATATGTTCTACTATACCAAATGCATTTTGGGATAGAAAGAAACATGGTGTTTCTCTTCCTTACACTCCAGATTTTCATGAATCAAATATTCCTACAAAATCACGTCCCATTCAAATGAACAAAGATCTCCTTGATCATTGTACCAAAGAAATTCAAGATCTTCTTGATAAAAGCTTATACGATCAAGCAAGTCGCCTTGAGCTGTTCAGCCTTTTATGCCAATAATTCTGGTGAAATTGAACGAGGAGTTCCTCGTTTAGTTATCAATTATAAACCCATCAATTCTGCTCTTCAATGGATAAGATATTCATTACCTCAAAAGAAAGATCTATTAAATAGATTATTTAAAGCTGTCATCTTCTCAAAATTTGATATGAACTCAAGGTTTTGGCAAATTCAAATCAAAGAAGAAGACATATACAAAACCGCTTTCGATGTTCCTTATGGTCAATATGAATGGAATGTTATGCCATTCGGTCTAAAAAATGCTCCTTCAGAATTTCAAAAAATTATGAATGATATTTTCAATCCAATTCAAAATTTCATTATTGTTTATATTGATGATGTTTTAATCTTTTCGGAAAGTTTAGAACAACATTTTAAGCATTTACATACAATCATTCATGTTGTTAAGCAAAATGGATTAGATGTTTCAGCTAGGAAAGTTGTCTTATGTCAAACTAAGATAAGGTTCCTAGGTCATACCATTCATTTAGGAACACTTAAACCAATTCAAAGAAGTCTAGATTTCACGTATTAATTTCCTGACGAAATCTTAGACAAAAATAGCCTTCAAAAATTTCTTGGTTGTGTCAATTATATAGGAGACTTTATTAAAGTTATTAGAATCTTATGTGCTCCTCTTTTCAAAAGAGTGCAAAAGAAATCTGACCCATGAAGTCACGAGTGTACTTTAGCAGTTCAAAAAATCAAAAAAGCTATCAAAAGCATTATGTGTTTATCCATTCTTGACCCTACTGCCTCTATTATTGTTAAGACGAATGCGTCAAACTTAGGGTACGGTGGTGTCCTCAAACAGGTCCCTTTCCCTTTAAATTCAAGCTAAGAACAACTTGTCAGATTTCATTCAGGAGTTTGGACGGGTTCTCAAAAGAACTATTCCACAATCAAAAAAGAGATTCTTGCAATCGTCATTGTGATTTCAAAATTTCAAGACGATTTGATCAATAAAAATTTTATTTTAAAAACAGACTATAAAACTTCAAAGATATTTTGCAAAAAGACGTGAAAAACCTTGTTTCAAAATAAATTTTCGTAAGATGGCAAGCAATTCTGTCTTGCTTTGATTTTCAAATTCTATATATACAGGGTTCCTCAAACTTTCTTGCGGATTTCCTCACAAGAGAATTCGTACACAACAAATTGAGTGAGAAATGAGTTCTTCTAAAAAGAAGAACAACAAGAAAAAGATCCAAATTCCCCTCAATACAATTGATGACTACATTCAAAGTTCTCACCGAGGATCTAAGGAAGCATTTTCTAGCTCTCAAAATACAATACCTGCCTAAAAAATCATTCAAAAACCCACTCAAACAAATCCAGAAAACAAACCCTCAAATTACCGAAAAGCCCTTCAAATAGGATCTGGTAAACTTCCAGATATCAACCCTCTAAAAACCTTTGCATATTTTACAAAATTTGTCTGTTTGCTTGTTTTCAAAATGGAAACATCTTGGACTCAAAGATATTCTTCCCTAGAAGAGCATCTTCAAGATTTCATCCCTCCGAATTTCCATTTTCTTCCATCAAACATCAAAAAATCTCATGAGTACTATGAAGCTATCCTCATCAAAACAGGATCAGTCATCATCACTCACACTCCAAACAACAAAAATTCAAAGCATATTGATTTTTCAAAAATATCTTTCCGAAGGGTATGGTCTTACAAAGACTGAGGATTGCACCCTTGGGAAGATAAATGAATGAACATTTCAAAAACAGATTCATTCGATCTAAATTCAATTATTTGGACTACAAAGAAGCGTGGTTCAATGTTTTCTTTTTTAAACCAGTGACACATTCTTGGTTTATTCTCTTCCATCAAAATTGTCCATCAAATTTTCCAAAATGGTTTCAAAATTGGTTCGAGTTTTTTGGACTTGACGAGACGATTTTGCCCAGTCTTACTCGTCAAGGATTTGAACACTTCAAAAAAAGAGGCAAAAACGTTTTTAAAGCCTCAAGAAAATCTTTTGTTTCAATTTGCTCACAATCTCAAAGTTTCGTGGATATTCTATTGCGATTTCCACTTAATTCAAAATCAAAAATCCGCCAGAACTCAAGGAATATAACGTCAAAAGAATTGTTAGATGTTTCAAAATAAAATAGTGGTCAAAATTCCATGAAACAAATTGTTATCTCAAAGCAGTTAATTCATGGATTCAAGAACAAAGAAATCTTGGTACTCCAAAATTGTCTCAAAAAGAATTCGATAAAAAGCCAATTTTCTTGTTGAGAAATCAAGGCTTTTAGCAATGTTCAATCAGTGTTCTACTCCAGAAGAACTTCAAATTGTTTCTGACAAAATTGCAGCCCTTGCGGAAGTATCTTCAAAGAAATCAAGCTCAAAATATTCTTCAGAATCAGAAGATTATGAACAAATTAACGAAGACATGTGCTTTGGTTATGATATTGACGATTTAATTGAGGAAGAAACTCAAAGAAATTCCCCTTCAAAATGACTACATGGACCCAGTTTTATTGATGATCTCAGAAATTATCGGGTTCAGAAATCAAAGGAAATGCTTTTTAAAATGTGCTAGCCAGCTAACAAATTATTCTTGTCAGCCTTGCCGACATACAAGAAAGGACAAACAACTTTATTAAAGCCACTTTAATAAAATATCTCATATTTCAAAAAGCCGGGAAGGACAAGGAATGACAATAATTTCAACAAAGTGGCAGAAGAAGACTGTTCAAGATTCTCAAACTTCATTCAAGAAATTTTCAAGTCCGGAATCTCGGCTATATATTGAGCATCATTCAGAGGTTTTAGGCAGAGCAAAAATTAGCTAAGAGTTTTTTAGCATCTCAAGAAAGTTTGAAATTCTTGTAATTTTATCTCTCTTTCAATATATCAATCTTGTAATTTTCAATATCTTATATTTCAATAAAATATTACATTTTCAAAATTTATCATGTTCTTTATCATTTATCCATTCTTCTCCACAACCCCTATATATATATTTTGTAATTTATTTAATCTAAAAACTTGCGGTAGTTCAATTGGTTGGAGCACTCGTCTAGTAAGCTGACGTCTTCAGTTCGGCCTTCTACACGATAATTTTTTATGTCTTTGAACCAGCACTCTCCCTCGAAGTAATTGGAAGCTCAACCACTATGGCTTAGTTGATGCCAAAACACAATGTAACAAAAATATATATGTTCAGTTTTAGAAAAGTAATTGATCTCTTCTTTTTTTTTTTTATAAAAAAAAAACTAAAATTCGACCATTTAATGACTTAGCAGTTAAACCACTGAGTCGATGACCCGATAATTTGTCCGGATCAACGATCGAATCGGATATGATAACTATGTTTTGAAGAGTGAAGAATAACAAAGAAAATTAAATTGACAGTTGACATTTATTGAAACCCAAAAATTTATTTGTTTTAATCTTGTCATTAAATACTATTTAATCAGCAAGAAAATTTAACAATTCGGATAAGCATTGACACCAATTTTTCTTCACACATTTAATGACAAAACCTTTGTCATCTTTAAAGCTATGAAATAGTTTGCTAGACTGAGATTATTAACAAATCGAATCAAGAAAGTAAGTAATTTGACCTGTTAGAAAAATACAGGTCGTGGGTCAACCACGTGGGATGACTCGACCCACAAGTTATTAAAAATGTTAGAGGGAGTTTGAACTTGAAATTCAAACATACAACTCCCAAACCACCCTTAACTCCCTATATCCTCCAATGATTATGCATTGGAAAAAGAGGAAAAAGAAGGCATGAAAAATGAAGGAAAAATTC
>CAIGRT010234358.1:0-14233 GCA_903798405.1 Fraxinus platypoda
TTAATTTAAGATTTAAATCAATAAAGTATAACTTATACGTAAATATGCTTATATAATTAATATTCATAATCATGTTACAACTATCTATATTTATAATTTATTATCATATTCATTAGTATTTCCATTATATTTTATTGATGTAAATTTTAATACATATGAGTTAATATTATATTATTTGTTATCTTGCGTTGAAATTTAAAAGACATTTTCTATTCCAGTATCTTTAATTCTACAAGTGAGTATCAGATACTTCTACATCTGAAAATTGTACTCTAATTTATATATTTTTGTATCTATATGAATATTTTTTATTATATTTTAGTCGAGAAGATGAACTTGTTTGACTTCTTTACCTGAATATTTATGAATTTTAAAAAATAAAAATAAAAAATTTGTGAGCTGACTTGGCTGGGTAAAGCCCGAGCCAAAAGCTTGAGTCAAGCCTCCAAAATTTCAGGCTGGGGCTTTGGCTGGGGTTAAAAAAGCTCGAGCTTTCTTTTATCAGGTCGTGCACGAGTCGCGAGCGAACTCACTCGCTTACTGGCTCGACCCGACTCGTTGACATCTCTAGTAATGAGTATTTCGAGCTCAAGAAGTCTCCAATATTTTTCCTGATCAAAGTTTTTATGCAGTGAAGGGGAATATGACAAAAAAATCTATAGCACTATTTCCTATGTAGAGTCTATTTTTGCTTCTTGTACAAGAAAAAATTGTTTAATCTATTTCCTAATTGCGGCCTGAGAATCTCAAGGAAAATATTAGGATGCATTTGGTTTGTTATTTTCAATTTTTCAAAATACTGAAAAATGAGTTTGGTCTTGTATTTTTGAAAATGCATTTTTGAAAACAAGGATAAAATTATTACATAAAACTCAAAACGCATTTTTTCCGTCTTAAGTGTTTTTAGTGAAAACTCTAAATACACTCAAAATGTGGAAAACAAGCGTTTAAATAAAATTTTAAAAGTAAAAAATTAAAAATCTACAAAATAAATTCTAAGATTAAAAATTTTAAAAATAAAATTCTAAAATTTCAAATTCAAAATTTAAAATTTAAAATAAAAATAGTTCAAACTCTTAATGATTATTTATATAAAAATTCTAAAAAGTATTTAAGTGAACACAGTTATAAATATTCTCAATCCACATCACTAATTTTCATTTTTATTTCCTATATTTTGAACTCAATTTAATATTTATTTATATTTTACTTTTAACAAAAATAAAAATATTATAAGAGTCACCAACTTTAAAATATATATATTACATGATAATATATTAACATAAAATTATTTTATATTTCCTAAATAAATATTTTTTTTTCAAAATTTTAAACTAAACATGTTTTCTAATTTTCTATTTTGAGAAATAATTTTTCAAAATAACAAACCAAATACATTTTCAGCATTCCTAAAATAGACTCTCAAAACAGAAAATTGAAAATTAATTCATAACTCAAAATCGAAAAATGAAATACAAATCAAACATGCTCTTAATACTTACATTAAGCACAATGACAAGAAAGGTAAATAAAGAATCTTATATTACCAAATAACATTTCACAAAATCTTTACTAGAAGGAAATAAAGAAAGTCTACAATCACCACCTAGTCAACTAACTCCAATTTTTTTCTCCCCATTTTTTGTAAAAAATTAAGCCATTCGTACATAAAAAAAAAAATGAACATCACTTTTGACAACATCCAAGTTGGCATGATTTGATTGGTGTAATAAAATATTTAATTTTTTAAACTGTCCAATAGCGTGTTGTCTCGTGGTGTAATGTAAATAGTGATATACATGTATCATGATTGTTTTGCAATAAGGAGAGCCAAAACTCTTAATACATAGATTTTATATTGTTGGCTTCCCCTAAATCCCCTAAGAATATAGCTTAATTTAAATAGCACATTTCAAGAAAAAAAAAATTCTAATTCTCTATTTATTTCGTTAGCTTTTGAGTGTGCATTATATTTTGACGTACATTAAAGATAATACTACAAGGCAATGTTACTGTACTTCAAAATAATCATCATATGGATTATTATTTTATAGAGGAAATACAAATCATTCCAAGCTAGCCGTCTTTTTCTATAATTGTAGGACATGTTTTTTTATAACTCCCCATCTTTTTCACAATCATTAATAGATCATATTTTTATTTAGCCCTTGTTTGATCTCTATTTTTTTCTCTTTTCTTTTTAACCACACATTCTTCAATAAAAAATTCTTCTAACATTAATTACCAATATTATACTATTTGTTTTTGGAAATAATGCATTTTGAAATAATATTTTGATAGAGAATGTGTGGTTAAAACATAAGAATTTTTTTTGAATTTGCATGTAATATTATTTTATTAAATTATATGTGGTTGAAAATAAGATAAAGATAAATGTATTTTGAAAACAATATTGACCAAACAAGGGCCTAATCTTATTTAGTATTTGAAAATATTTATTTATCTTTACTTTTTTACTATCCGGTTCGACCATTTGACTCTTGACCCTTTTTCTTTTTCGAGTCGATTTTTAAAACATTGATATGAACCACGTAGTCAAAAAAATTAAAAAATTATTCACTCGACATACTAGAATGAGAAGATGCCACACAAATAAAAGTATACAACTAAAAGATAAATTACACTTAGATCAATAAGCAGGCAATCAACGCAAAATGCAATGCATAAGATTTTTTTGGAGAGTTTCAAAATCAAAAGTGGCCAAGGCCTTGTGAATAAATCGGAAAGTATTGGTGCTCGGTTTGTGGTTTCTAGTTACATCTTTTGAATTTGAATAGAAATTAAAATCAAATCAAAAGATTAATTAAAAGCAAAAGGGAAGAATTTTGATACCATCAAATAAAAAAAATAAAGAATCGAAATCAAAAATAAGAGAAAAAAACACAAGTCAATGGGATCTTGGATCCATTCTGTTTCTGATATCTATATGTTTAATCCTTGAGTGTTGGACAGTGTTTTTCGTAATATTAATGGTACTTGTGTTGTCACAGATCATGCTATCAGAGTTTGTAGTTATACCATAGTCGCTTAGCACGTGCTTCATCCATTGCAATTGAGTACAGCAACTTCCAATAGCAATGTACCCTGCATTACTTGTAGACACGAAAATGAAATTATATTTTTTACTCAGATAAACATTCAAGTTGTTTCCTATGTAAACACACCACCCGTTGTGCTTTTTTTTATTATCTACATTCCCTGCCCATTCTGCATCACTATAACCTTCAAGATGGAAATTAGTGTCAGTAGAGAACCATAGACCGAGTTCAGTAGTACCATGAATGTACATGATAATTCTTTTGACTGTAGCTAGATAGGACTCGTTAGGGTTTGCTCGATATTGAGCACACACTCCCATACTAAATGCAATGTACAATCTGCTAGAAGGTCAGGTACAACAGATTCCAATCATTCTATAAAATCTGGTGTCCACATACTCATTTCAAATTACTCGTGTATTAGATTGATAAACTCTTTTGCCTCACTCTCATATGTTTTTTCTGAACACGATGTCATTATTTACATATATCTATACAACAGTTGGTCTTGACTTCAACTGCTTGATAAACAGAATTTTGTCAATTTCATCTCTTAAATGGTTTTTTTTTTCTAGTAAGACAGTGGTAAGACTTCATACAAAGCTTGAGGTGCCTATTTCAGTACATAGAAATCCTTCCTGAGTATATAAACAGGGTTGGAAAGTAAGGACATATAATTCCTTTAGGCTATTCAACATATACCTCATCGTTCATATATGCATTTAGAAATACACTATTTACATCCATTTGATACAATTCAAAGTTCAACTGACAAGTAACTACCATTAGACTAATAGACTTTTGTCGAACAATTGGTGCAAAAGTCTCGTCAAAATCAATTCATTCTACTTGAGTATATCCTCGAACAACTAAATGTGCCTTATTCATCATAGTACCTTTTTCATCATATTTCTTTCTGTTATAGTACGACCCAAATTCCTATTTGGATTAGGATTGGGTTGGTAAATTGATAAAAGGAACAAGAGTCTTCTTGATTTGGAAGTCCGAATAGAAAATTGGATCTATTAGGACTTATGTTGTATTGGCAATTCTTTAAACAAAAGGATTTTTATGAAAGAATTGTAAAAATCAATGAGTCTTTTGAAGGGTTGTATAGATGAACTATAAGTTTTTGGGTTCGAGTAAAGAACAAGGAGAAAGAGTCGTCGGATTTAAGCTAGCCTATCGCCTAACTTATGCTAGAGCGAAAGAAGTAAAATCATTGTCGTTCGCCTATTGCTCAAGCGATAAACTTCTCGCTTGCCTATCGCTAGCCTGGCGCTCAAGCGACGGTGTTATACGTGAAACCCTAGTTCGTGATTTTCAAGAGTTCTATATATCCTATACTACCTAAATATATGTTATTATAAATACCCAATACCTATTATGTTTTTGGTGGGGGTTGATCATTGTTTGACATTTCCATAACATCAATCCAAGATCAAAGAATACATCAAGACATTGAGATTAACATTTGATTATTAAGATCAATCAACCACAAGTTGGGAAAAATATCAAAGTCAAATAATTCAAAATACCCACTTCCTATATATAATCAGGATGGTATTTCCTCAATAGCTTTAAGAGATTGTTGAAGTTTAAGGGAGGTTGGACCAGAAACACGGGATGAATACAAGAACAAGGTGTTCTTGGTGATTCACAAGAGATAGACAATTCTAGAAGATCGTAAGGACGTATGAGTGAAGTAAGTTACATGGGGTCTTGGAGATTGCATGAATTAGATCAACGAGTTTAGGAGGTTTTCTAGACTGGATCATACTATAAGTTCTTATTGTCTATAGTGGAAACTACTAGCTTGGTCCCAGATTTTTTTTTACCTAGTTAAGGGTTTTTTCTGTCATCAATTCTTTGTTTACATTATAGATTTCATACAAGCCGGCAATTCAATATAGGGTAGTTAATTCACCTGAATTGGATCTAGATTAATTAACTATTGTGATTTGTTACAATATCGATGAACGATAATTTTTAATTTCCCATTATTCACATATTTACCAGCCTCCAGGTTATTTTAAGGTCGAACTAGTAACTTTCAAGTGGTATCAAAGCTCAAATTCATTTTCCGACCCTAGTTTTCTCGATAAGTAGTTCATTGTCTGTTTTGATATATTTTGATGGCAGTAACTATGCCTATTGAAAGTTAGAATGAGAGACTTCTTGAAATCTATGGATGAACGTATTTGGTTGAGCGTAGTAAATGGTCGGACCGCCCCATCTACCATAGGTGCAGGTGTAATTATCCCTACTGATATTTCACCTTGGTCTAAGAAAGATTTAGATGTGTAATTGGAATAGTAAAGGGCTTCATGCTCTATTTATGGCTGTATCACCTGAAAAATTTGAGTGTGTGTCTATGTGTGAGGTTGCTAAAGAGGTTTGTGATATTTTATAGACCTCACATGAGGGAACCCAGGCTGTTAAGAATTATAAGTTACAGTTGTTGACCACTAGGTTTGAAGAGATTATGATGAAGGATGATGAGACTTTCGATGACTTCTATGTGAGCTTGAATGACAGAGTTAATTATAACTTTAACCTAGGTGAGAGAATTCCTTAGCCTGAGATTGTCAGAAAAATTATGAGATCCTTACCTGAAAGATTTAGCCATAAAGTTACGGCTATCGAGGAGAGCAATGATCTAGATACTATTAAGATTGAATAATTGGTTGGATATTTCCAAACTTATGAACTCACCATATCTTAACCTAAGAAGAACAAGTCTATATCCTTGAACATGTGAGGGGAGAAGAGTATGATTCTTCTGATTCTGAATCACTTAATGATGAGGACATAACATACTTTGTTAAGAATTTTCAAAAAAATGTTTAGAAATAAGAAGAACACTAAAGAGAGACACAAATGTGATTTCAATAAGTCTAAAAAGAGATCTAAATGTGTGAGATGTCATAAGTGTCAAGGTTTTAACTACTATAGAAGTGAGTGTCCTAATTATAAGAGAAATTATGATAAAGCTATGAATGCAACTCTTTAACGACGAGTCTAGCTCTGATAATCAAAGTGAAATATCCACTCATGAGGAGAGTGGAAAGTTTATGGCCTTCACTGTTAGGATTAAAAGTGAATCTGATAAGGATAGTGATAAGGTTGAGGAAGTAGATAGTGGTGAGCAGTCTGAGGAAGATTTTGAAGATGAGGAAGAGATTCAAGAGGCTTATCAAAAATGATTTGAAGGGAGTAAGATTAAGAAGGTGAATAAAGTCGTACTTAAGAAGGTTAATGAACTTGAGCTATTTAGACAGAAACTTGTAGGACATTTTGCTTCAATAAACTAGATACTGTTAATCAATCTCTAGAGTCTAAGAATAAGGATCTTACAGGTGAACTTGAGAAGTCCTCTAAGAGAGTTAGTGAGCTGACCATTGAGAATGATAAATTAGAAATCCAGCTTAAGAACCTTCTGAGCGAACTTGAATATTCCAAGTCTCAACTTTTTGCTTTCTCTAGTGGATCTCAGAAACTGGACAGTTTTTTGGGTTTGAACAAGCTTGTTTGGAACATGGGAGGTCTAGGATATAACCAGGCCGAACGTAATAAGGCTAGTACTTCCAAAACCATTTTTATCTCTGCCACCAACTAGCCTATGCATGTTCCTAATCCTGAACTTAAGAACAAGAGTGTTATAGGATAAAGGTCTACTAGACAACGTAGGACCTACCAACCTAGGAATAGATATCAGCGACCATATATATTTGGACATATGTTTATCCCTACTTGTTTCAATTGTGGTTTGTTAGGACATATAAGGCCTAGATGTCACATATTCCTAAATAGAAGTAGAAATCATAATTTCACTAGGGTTAGAAATCAGGATTTTGGTGGCTGAATTGACTTCCTCACTAATGAAGTGAGTCATTTGACCAGGTTAATGGCATTGTTAACTCGAAATAAGTCTTCAACTAGACAAGCTTGGGTTAAAAAGAGTGATATGAAAATATAGAAATTGATCACGGTGCTCTTAAATGTAAGAACATTTGTATACCTAACTGATTATGTATTTTTAATGTATACTTATGCCTATTAATTGTGATTCATTCATTATTGTACGAATCTCATAATTTTTGTTTGTTTTTGCTTTTTAGGCAGTTTGATTTTTTTTTTTTTTAAAAATAATCATAAATAAAATTTGAAAAAAAAAAGAAATTTTTTTCACTACAATATGATATATGATTTACTTGAACATGTGTGTTATGACCAAGTATGAGTTTAATTGATGTGCTATAGCATATTGTCCATTACTTTGGTTAGGTTTATGTGGAGAACTTAGTGTATGTTTTTTTAAGTACCATCTGCACTGCACACACTATGATCTTGTGAGTGAATCTTGACCGCGTGTGTGAGATTTGAGATGACTGTCATCTATTGATAAGGTGACGTTAAACATGTATTGACCTTAATTTAGTAGATCTAAGCTCTAGTATATCCCTTTAAATAAAAACTAAAAAAATGTTATCATCTTATACTTTTATTCTAAGCCTATGCGATTCGAGCAATTAAGCTCGAAAGGTTTCTCATAACTTGATATCCTATGGTTAACTGACTTGGAGTCATTGGCCCAAAACTCGTTACATGGGTCATCTTAGTCACTTAATGGAGAAAAATCTGCACATAAGGTGTTAAAAATTGAAGAGAAAAATAACGAGTTTAAAAAAGAAAAATATAAATTGTGCGAAAATGTATATATACTCAAAGTGAGGAGGAGAAAAGAAATTATATATGAAAAATAAATTTTATTTATAGGTCATAATATGCATTATTAGTTTGACTTTCATTAGTAGGAGAATAAAGTTATGTAACGTGATGTTTAGCATGTTCTTTTTCACAAATTTAATGTTAGGAGACTTGATCAAAAGGAATTAGTGGCACTTAATACACATGAGTCATTTATACAATGTACTCCATTTGGACTTGAACTGAGTATGTAAGAAAATTTACTAATCATTTATTATGCTTGTGCATGCTATCAACTGCATCTTTGAGTTATTATATATTGTTGTTACAGTTCCTTTCGTCATTTGTGACAAAAAGGGGGAGATAATCAGTGGTATTTTAATTTAGTAACTTAATTTTAGTCATGGCATTTTGATTTTAATTTTGGAGAGTTTGCAGTACGGGGGAGAAGATAGTATCGAGAGTTTTGCTTTTTTGAATACTTAGTTTTTTGAGTTTTGATGTTTTGTAATATTAATGTTTCAATTGATGTTTTGATTAACATTAGTATTACTTCTCAGTCTAACTAACATATTTATGATAGTTTGTTTTAATTATTATATTTCCTGTATTACGTGTTTTTACAATTGGTATTTGAGTTGTTAATTTTAGAAAATAGGTCTCAAAGAATGCAAGGAACAAACATTCAATTTGGGTATTTGAGTTTGGGTAGATTAGTTTTATTTCAACATCTTTGACTTGTATTGTATAGTTTTGTCACTGAATGCCAAAGGGAATATTGTTAGGACTTATATTGTATTCGCAGTTCTTTAGACAAAATGATTATTATAAAAGAATATGATTATTATAAAAGAGTTGTAAAAGTCAAGGAGTGTTTTGGAGGGTTGTATAAATGAACTAGAAGCCTTTGGGTTCGGGTATGGAATAAGGAGAAAGAGTCATCGGATTTATGCTAGCATGTCGTCTAGCTTATGCTCGAGCGAAAAAAGCAAAATCAATGTCGCCCGTTTATTGCTCGTCTATCGTTTGAGCGACACACTTCTCGTTTCCCTAGCCTGATGCTCGAACAACAGTGCTATACGTGAAACCTTATTTCGTGATTTTCAAGAGTTCTATCCATCATATACTACCTAAATACCTCTTATTATAAATACCCAATGCTAATTACGTTTTTGGTGGGGGTTGATCATTATTTTACATTCTCATAACATCAATCCAAGATCCAAAAATATATTAAGACATTGAGATTAACCATTTGATTCTTAAGATCAATCAACCATAAGTTGGGAAAAACATCAAAGTCAAATAATCAAAAACACCCACTTTTTATATATAATCGGAAGGTATTTTCTCAATAGTTTTTAGAGATTGCCGAAGTCTGAGGGAGGTTGGACCAGAAGTATATGAAGACTATAAGAACAAGGTGTTCTTGGTAATCTACAGTAGATAGACAATTCTATAAGATCAGGAGCATGTGTGAGTGAAGCACGTTCCAACAGGTCTTGGATATTGCTGGAATTAGATCAGCGAGTCTAGTGAGTTTTCTAGACTGGATCATACTGTTAGTCCTTATTGTCTACATGGAAACTAATGGCTTGTCCCAGAGTTTTTACCCAGTTAAGGGCTTTCTCCGTCATTAATTCTTTGTGTTGTTTACATTATTGATTTTATACAACCCACCAATTCAACATAGGGTAGTTAATTCACTGGACTGGATCTAGATTAATTAATTATTGTGACTAATTGCAATATTGATCAACGATAGTTTTTAATTCCATAATATTTACCTATTCACCCCCTCTAGGTGATTTTAAGGTCGGATTAGTAACTTTCAGGATCGAAGTTCATCAATGATTGGAAGTTTGATTGGTAAAAAGACATTGGATAATTGAAGACTTGGTTTTGGAGTTTCGATAGAGAAAAAGTCGCCGCAATTCTGCTAGTGGCCACTACCTTTGGCGCTCGATCATCAAATGTGAAATACGAAATAGAGAGCTAGTGCCCGGTGGGCGCCAACCTTTCGCTCGTGCGGCGTACCTACCTCCTACTAGCGCTTGAGTAGCAGTGTTATCCGGGCAGGAATTCTTTTTCAATTCTGACTCATTTTTTGAGTTATATTTCATCCAAAACACTTGTAATGAGTTCCTACATATATTCCACATGGTGTAGGCTCTTCATAGGCTCAATATAACAATTAGATCGTTTTTGTATACATTAGAAACTTGAGAGAATTGTTTAAATTTAGATTGAGAGTATCAAATCTTGTAAACGCAATTTCAGTTTCTTGGTATATGAAATTCTCCTCTTCTTCCACATAAATCTTTTATTGCTGTGTGATTTATTATTTTTATATTGCTCTTATTTTTTCGTTCTTTAATTATTTNATTGAGAGTATCAAATCTTGTAAACGCAATTTCAGTTTCTTGGTATATGAAATTCTCCTCTTCTTCCACATAAATCTTTTATTGCTGTGTGATTTATTATTTTTATATTGCTCTTATTTTTTCGTTCTTTAATTATTTGGCTCGAATTCTCAACAAATTGGTATCAGAGTGATTTTTATATCTTGTTTATTTCTAAATATTGGTATTAGAACCAAGGTTTTTTAACGGTTCTTGGGAGGTCCAAATTGGTTATTAAAGCGACGTTTGAAAAATGTCAATTATTTTAGGGATGACAAGTATGAAATTTAAGATTCCACTTTTAGATCGCAACTGTATATATTTTTTTGTGGCATATCAAGATGTGAGCAGTTTTTGCTAAATTGGATTTGGCTGATGCTCTATTAGGGGTGGATAGAATGCCCGCAACAATGACTTCGTAAGAGAAGCAACACAATGATCGAAAAGACTTATCAAAGATGCATCTTCATCTTTCTAATCAAATTCTTCAAGACGTGGTAATTAAGAAAAGTACCATTGGGTCGTGGTTGAAATTGGTGCAGTTTTGTATGACAAAAAGCTTGACCAGTAAGTTACACTTGAACAAGCACTTGTATTCTCATCGCTTGACAAAAAAGTGGATCTTTGGAAGATCATTTATTAGTGTTCAAGGAAATCGTCCCTGATTTAGAGACCATGTAGGTCAAATACGATGAAGAGGATTTAGGGTTGATATTGTTATATTCGTTGCCGCATTCATATGTGACTTTTTGGGATACTATTCGCTATAGTCAGGATACTCTCACTATTTAAGAGTTATATGATGTATTTTATTCCACGGAGAAGATGAAGCACTTGGAGTTGGATCTGATGCCCAAGTACAGTGTCTTGTTATTCATGAGAGGAAGACATGTAGTCATGTAAGGAGCAAAGTCAAGGATAGCAACAATGATAAAGTCTATTGGTATTGCAACAATAAGGGGCACATGAAGAAAGATTGATATGAGTGGCATAATAGGAATAAGTTTGCTACAACATATCAGAAGGGACAACCAGAAAATTTCGATGATGCAAATCTTGCATAAGAAGATTGTAGTAATGGAGATCTTTTGTTGATTTTTGATGGTAACTCTAAACTTGACGAGTATTAAATTCTTGACACGGCTTGAACTTTTCATATGCATTCTAACCAGGATTGGTTCTCTTCATATGAAACAGTTACAAGGGGTTTTGTGGTGATGAGAAATAATGAGCCTGGTGAAATAATTGGTATTGGTAAGGTCAGAATCAAGATGTTTGATGGGACATCAGAACACTTGGTTTAGTGAAACATGTTCCAGTTTTAAATAGAAATATTATCTCCTTGAATACTCTTGATTCAAAAAGGTATAGACATACCAGTGGAAGTGGAGTTTTGAAAGTTAGCAAGGGTGCCATGTTGTGTTAATAGGATGGAGAAAGTCTCGGTTATATGTTTTGGAAGGTTCGACGGTCATAAGGGAATCAACTACACCTTATGGTTTGATAAGTAGTAATTTAGGTAGAGTTGGTTGAGATCGGGTTGCTCATGGTGGTTCAAACAATGAGATTGAGAAATCTTCCAGTAGCTCAGGTAAAGCTAGTTGTGATTTTGTTGATCATGTTGCTCGTGGTGATTCGAGCAGATTTGACAACTCAGGTGGATTCGAAGTGCTCGTGGTGATTCGAGCAGTTTTCGTGACTCAGCCGGAGTTGGAAGTAAATGAGATGATTCAAGCAAGTTTGGTGTGCAAGTAGTTCTGCTGCTAAGCAAGACTTGGATTTAGTTTATAGTTGCTGAGTATGCCCAGTAGGGACAAGTGTGATTGGAAGGGGCATGGTGGAAGAGATGTAAAATGACTTGCAAAGTGAAGAATAATTCCTTGTATTGAAATTTGTGTCAAGATTAAGATTTTTAGAGTATGTCCTAAATTCTAGTTGGGATTATGATTGGGTTGGTAAATTGATAAAAAGAACAAAAGTCTTCTTGGTTTGGGAATTCGAATAGAAAATGAATCAAAGTTCATTAAGGATTAGAAGTTTGATTAGTAAAAGCACTTTATGTAATTGAAGACTTGGTTTTGGAGTTTTATTGAAGAAAAGGTCGCCGCAATTTCGCTAACTGGCCACTAGCTTTAGCGCTCAAGAATTGATGGTGAAAAACGAAACAGAAAGCTAGCGCTCGCCTGGAGTTTTGAATGCCAATGTTATTCGGGCATAAATCATTTTTCGATTCTGACTCGTTTCTTGAGTTGTTATTCATCTAAAACACTTGGAATAAGTTCATGTATATACTCCACGTGGTGTAGGCTCTTCATAGACTCAAAGTAATAATTAGATCGTTGTTGTACATTAGAAACTTAAAAGAATTGTTTAGATTTAAATCAAATCTCGTAAACACAATTTCAGTTTCTTGATATATGAAATTCTCCTCTTTTACATAAATCCTATGTTGTTATATCATCCATTTTTCATATTACTCTTATTCTCTCGTTCTTTAATTATTTGACTCGAACTCTCAATAAATTGGTATTATAGAAATTCTGGTAACTTGTTTGTTTCTAACACTTTCAAACTAGCCCAATTCTTATTGCGTTGCAAAGTCCATCATTCATCACCAAGAGATTTGTACAAATTATTTGGCTCAATTTGAGAGGTATAACATACGTGACTAATTTCAATTGCAAGTCCACTTCTCATGACCATGCTTTCATTGAAATTTTCTATTACATTTGCCATGGGATGAGCATTTTTCTCTCGTGATGAAGGTTGATTTTTGTGAATATGATCTCTGATGTCAGCCTGCTGGTCATAAACTGTTACTCCGCTATTTGGTATATTTGTGTCATCTAACCCTGCACATTTTGTATTTGCTACATTTTAGATACTCATGAACTCCATCCGTGGTTTTTTTTTTGTGTGTGTGTTGCCATGGGTTAATAATCTGATTGATCAATGAACTTTGCACAATGTTTTCATTGGACCACTGAGCTTTAAAAGTTTTCCAATTAATTACTGAATTTTGTAATATGTAACTTCATCCATCACTCAATCAACGGTAGTTCGAAAAAATAACGAAATTGATTAAGTGGCAAACAGAGTTGGTTATGTGGCACAATATTGCAATTAGCGATTGTCAAATTATGAAGTTGTTGATGACATGAAGGAGATAATAATTTGATTGAGCATGAAACTTTGCACAAAGTTTCCAGTAGGTCAGTGCACTTTAAAAGTTTTCTCGTTAATCACTTAATTTTGCAATATATAACCCTATTCATCACTCAATCAATGACCGTTCGAAAAAAAGTGACGAAATTGATGACATGGATACTTGAATCACTTATGTGGCACGATATTGCAATTAGTGGATATCAAATCATGAAGTTGTTGATGGCATGAAGTAAGTGTTATTTAAAAATAGGTTTTTTACACCGTCAAAATATTCACCAAATATGGAATGAATATACGAATTTCGATAAATAAGTGACAAAACGAGTTGTCATTTTCATTATATGTAACTTTTCTTGTACGGTCAATGTGATCTTTTAATTGCAGTATTGTTTAATGTTTTTTTTTTTAAATTTGTTAATAAATTCAATATTTTAGTTCATTGCATATAATTTTTAATTTATTGATTTCCTGTAATAACATTTTTTGTAATTAAATAATTCAAAGTAGAATTTGGTGTAAAACCATTTCGAATTGTCTTACACCAAACTCACTGCAAACACCAGCAAACTTCACGGGAAGACGAATCTTTTAAGATGGCACGGCAGTAGAATCGAAGCAAACACACACAGCTGCAAGCCTATGAAAAACCCACGAGCAGACCCACGGAGAAATTTAAGGGGCTGTTCTCTTTGTGTTTCAATTTTGTGTTTTGTGTTTTGAATTCGTTTTGTGTTTTGTGTTTTGAGTGTCTGTTTTGAAATTTCTGAAAATGCGTTCTGTTTGCCATTTTGAAAAACTGTTTCTGAAAACATGAAAATGGAAAACGTGTTTACTTTGAAATTTTGAGAATTTTTTAAAATAATATTTCATTCAAAAAATCTGATTATTCAATAA
>CAIGRT010234410.1:0-18224 GCA_903798405.1 Fraxinus platypoda
TTTCATTAACATTTATTATTTTTGCGATACAAATTTCTCAATGTAATTTTCATCATTTTATTAGGAAATTTTCAAAAAATTTCGAAATTTTACATCCGAAAAAGTCATATCCCATGTAAATTTTCGGATGTAAAATTACATGAGGTATGATTTTTTTGGACGTAAATTTTCGATTGTAAAATTTCTCCCAACTTGCTATGTGTTACTATGGCAAATTTTATGTGGATATATTACAAACACTTTTAAATATCTATGATGTCATACCCACCCCACGGATGAATTTTTCTCCGTTCCTTTAAAATAGCCTGAGGGTCTGTGATATTACACCCACTTCAAAAACATTATTTTACAGCTTCTGTTTGTACCTTGACAATTTAAGTCTTCATCTAACCAATTCTACTTTGATAATTAACATATTACTACGTCGTCGTCAGCTGCATATTAGCACTTATTTGGAAATTTGATTCTATGAATCCATTATTTCGTAAAGCAATTATCAATGGAATAATCTTCTACTTATTTTATTTATTTTTTAATTCTGCACTGTTTTATGTCTATTACTTCATATTTGTTATTAAACGACAAGGACCTCACAAGCTAACAAGAAAGTAATGTGCAATTGACTTGACTTGTTCTTTTTATTGGTTTGTGGTATCCGTTATTTGTTGAAATTTGTTATTTATTGCTTAAAAAGTCTTTGCTCTTCCTTGTCTTCCTCTTGGAATCACTTAGAGTCAATTCTGGCTATGTGGCCTAAATTGATTTCTTTGTAGTTGAAGAGAAAAGTCTCTTTGTCAGGAAACTATTAACAGAGGCGGTAGCACTTTGTCTCTTTGTTCGATAAGAAGGGACGAAAACTGAAGAAAAGGATAGCGACAAGGAAAGTCTTTTCGTCCATCTGGAAGGATTGTATTTTCCATTCTTTTAATTGGTAGCAAGAATAATTCAAATAGGAGATAATGATTTATTATGATAGTAGTTGGAAAATTCATATATTAAAAGGTATGAAGAATTTAAAAGCAAGGATAAAAAGACAGGTATTAATGGAATTTCCCTTGTAAAAAAAGCAAAGAAACCGCAAGTTTGAATTTGGCAAGTGGAACTTGGTTGTGAAAGCAAAGAACCCGCAAGTTTGAATTTGGCAAGTGGACTAGAGCATATTTTGAACTCACGCTTAGCACTAGAGCTTTATGATTTTTTGAAATTCACTGCTTTGTTCTTACAAGGTGCGTCTTACTTTTTAAAGCCTCCCATATTAGTTGTCTTTACATAGTGCACCTCTTACATTTACTTAAAGGATGCAATGGAGTCAGTGCTGGCATATCAACTGAACAAGTGTAATTGTTTGCCGTCATTAAATCTTTCATATTTGTTTTTTCTTTGGTTGCAAGTCAAAAAGGATGTCATTTACGTTTTGCACATTACACGTTTTAGAGACAAAATATGATTCATGGGTTGGAAATAAAAGCTACTGTGGTCTATATATTTTATTGGTTCAGCTAAAAGAAACATTGTTGCAGTCAATAGAAGGAAAAATAGCCAGTAAGAAAATATTTAATATCCCCTTGTTCTTTCAACATTGAACATTACTAAAATTTGCCTTGTCACTCTGATTCTAATATGACTGCCAACTCCTTCTGATGAGGTCTTCCTCGTATTCCTGCAATGGAGTTTGTCCCATTTGTATCTGGAACGGGATGGGGGGGCATGGTGAGATTGTCCACATCTCCTTCCAACATTTGAACTACTACTTTCATGGATGGCCGATCGGTTGGATACCACTGAATGCACCAGAGCCCCACAATAGCTAGTTTTTTCTGTATAGTAGCATCATCACTTTCCTCAATTCGGATGTGCAAATCTTCTCCTTGACTTAATTGATTAGAAATCCATTCGGGAAAGTACACTTTGCTAGTGTTTGCTGTAATATCATTATTCTTCCTCCCTCCAACCATTTCGAGCAATAACATTCCGAAGCTATAAACATCTGATTTATAAGATACTTTACCAAAATTCCTAGATAAAACCTCAGGTGCAATATAGCCCATGGTTCCTCTTGCAGCCGTCATTGACACAGAACTTTTTTCCTTGGAACATAACTTGGCCAGACCAAAGTCACAGATCTTTGGATTGAAGTTGTGGTCTAACAAGATATTGTGGGGCTTGATATCAAAATGAAGGATCTGTTGGTCACAACCCTGATGAAGATATTCAATTCCTTTTGCTATGCCTAGGGCAATATCTTGGAGCTTCTTCCAACCAAGGGAATTGCTCGTAGGCACAGCTTGGAAAATGAACTTATCCAGTGAATCATTTGGTAGAAATTCATACATGAGAGCTCTTCTAAATCCATCGGCACAAAAACCTACTAAACGAACCACGTTGACGTGGTGGATTTTCCCGATTGTTCCAACTTCATTGATGAATTCCTCCCCATTTCCCTTGGAATTGTTGAGGACCTTTACAGCAACATAAATTTCATTAGACAGCTTCCCTTTATATACAGTTCCATAACCTCCTTCACCCAATTTTTCCCTGAATTGATTAGTAATCTTTCTGATCTCTGCATAAGAGAATCTGGTTGGCTTGACAGCTCTGTAATCTTCCAAAAACTTTTCAATCTTTGCCTGATTCTTCTTCTTTATTCTACTTGAGCTATAGACATAGTATAGTGCTACAAGTGTTCCCACTGAAAGGAAAGCACCTAAGGTGCCACCTGCAAAATACTTTTAATGATAACCTTAAAAGCACAAGAAAGAAAATTGTTGACTCAGTAAATTAAACAATATAAAGGAAAACTTCACCTGCAACCAATTCTCTCCTTAGTGCACCTGTAAGGAAATGAAGTGAAAATATGATCTTCTTGTGCTATTTAAAACATAATATCAACAACATGAGCCATTTTTTGTTTGATAGATATATGAAGTCAAAGTAAAAGACGGATTGAGTATATACTTCCATTTGCCTTAGGCTTGTTGGTACACTGAATCCCTCTTGTAAAATAGCATCTAAGCTACAAATTTTACCTCGATCTTTGCAGTGGCCACAATATGGTTCCTTCCATTTCAGATGGAGATCGAAAAATATTTCATATAAGGAACCTTCGGATGAAATTTCATGAATCTTGATGCATGAAATCAAAGGATATGAGTTAGTGTAATCTTCATCAGAAGTAATGGCATCGACTTGGTAGCCTGGGACACTGAGACAAGGAATATTAAAGCGATACATATCTCTATTAGTCGCAGAACAATTGAACAGACTGTAGTCATACAACTTCTCTCTATGGAAGTAGAATGGAGAGGTTGATAAACTAAGATTCATAAGCTTTTGAGGAAGACATCGATCAGGATCATGTAGCTGAATTTCTTGAGATGCATAATCAATTTTTATTACTACTAGCTTAACTGAAAAAGGCAGTTCAAGCACCGTTTCATTGCTCTTGTCGCAATACAGATTGAAACCTGGATAGCCACAATGTTCCGCCTGTAGAAATCTATGCCTGAAAGGAGGCCGAATGCTCGGGCCACCTACTTGCGTGCTCCAACAACATGTTACATCTAATCCTACTACAAGCAGTGGAAAGAAACAGAAGAACTTGTAACAGATGAAGATGAACACTTTAATCTTCAAAGTCATCTATTTTGTGCACCTTCCTCTCTTATCAGTGTGACTCGTATTGCTTTGATCAAGTCACTTGAACAATATTTATTTCAAATGACTTTTGGAAATCAGGGTTTTCCTTTGCGAAGTTGTCATTCAGACTGCTTTAATAATTGATTTGCAGGAAGCATCGCAGAAAGTATTACTTTTCAAAATACCACCGGAAGTTTGATTAGGACATTGCTCCAGTCTCTCTTTCTGATGGTTACAAGTCCCAGTTGACAAGCTTGACTATATCTCAAGTCCTTGGAAGGAAGACTTTATAAGCATTCACACACGATGTAAAAAACAAGTCTTTCCCTTGCAATACGCTGAGCCATAGTCTCAATGAGATCAACGAAGATTACGGAGATTGACTAAGATTATGGTTTGACAACTATTACCATTTGTATTACCATAATTTTTATATAATTTTGTTTCGGTGTAATTATATTTATAAAGTATTTAGCCAAACATGCCCTTAGAGCTAGTTATCTTTTTCTTTCCTTGCAGGGTATGCTCTTTCAATTTTAAACTGTAGTGTCATATGACATTACAATATAGAAATTGGTATCTTAAATTTAGAATTTCTAAAATCTTTTGAGGTTAAATTTCTTTCTTTTTCTATACTTCAATCAGCAATTTAATGTACAAAAGGTCTAAAACTGAAGCAGAATAGAAAGAGTTTCATTTCCACAATCCAAGAGCCAACTTTTATAAACGAAAATATTATTTTCTAACCATTTCTATTATAGGTGCAGTTTCATGCATGAATTTCTGCCCCATTTTTTTTTCTTAACTTTAGTAACTTTTTTCCACACGCATATGAGAAATAATGAAGGTTGAGCAACGTATATAGAAGTTAAAGTTCGAATTCAAAATCAAATTATTCCATCCTATTTGGTTTTAAAGGCTATGGGTTGAGTCAGCCCACTTGGAGAACCCTGACACATTTTTCAAACATATCTATATCTACAGAAAACACACAATTAGATGGGCCCATCTTTTTTTTGCTTTAATTCACATGGGGCCCACCCCCATGTGAGTATCTTTTCATTTTCTGAACAAACAGAAAAAATCATATATAAATGTAAAATAGCTCAACTTTTTCATGTACTAGGCAAAGAATTCCTAAAGGATTATATCTTTGCTAATTTATTTTCTCGTAATCTATATGAACAGTGATCTGCCTTGGATTTAGGACCTTAAATGGAATTGCTTTCATGTTTGGATTACTTATCTATAAACTAAGAAGAGGGCACTTATCAATGTTTAATGCAATAGAACACCAGTGATATTATTAGCATTATTCGTAAATAATAATTAATCACTCAGCGTCTTAAACTTCTCGGGCCGACCCTGATATATGCACACATACCAGAGCATCCACCAAAAAATAAAGATTATTTTTAAGTCGCGGCCATGTTTCGTTGCACATTTCATAGTGTTAGAATCACATCTTACAATATTGGAAGAACTTTTCTTGAGGAAATTTTTTCTGAAATTTTAAGATTACAACCTGTTATAGCAGTCAGGATAGACTTTCTTCAGCATAGGAGCCTTCTTTATTGCTTATTTGCCCATTTACATATCCAAGTGGAATTTTCTCATCCACTTTCATTACTAATAAATATTGAATGTCGTTTGGTTCTTATTAACTTGGCTTTCATTTGGTTAAATTGAAAGTTGAAGCCTTTTTGTTGTTACTTGATGCCTGAATTTGAGTTTTCTGAAAAGAATTGATGGTGGGTGGGTGCGTGGAGGACCACCTGCATTTGGTTTGGTGTTTGGGGTGGGGGTGGGTTGGAACAATTTGTGTTTTCATTTTATTTTTTAAATTATTTTATTATAGAAATATAAAATTACAATTTTACCCTTTTAAAATTAATTAAAATATGGTCATTTTTTTATTTTATTTTTTTGGTGTTGACTAATGGAGGAATGGAAGATTCTGCCCATATGTCCATCAGCTACGATTGAGATGGAGGCTTTAGAACTGTGGATCTAAAAATGAAATATATGAATATAATCTACAACAAATTGAAAGGTTTGGACCCCAACTACAATTCTCCCAAAATAATTTAAATGAGGAATTACATTAGATGACTACTCAATATGTAACATGATTGACTTTTTATTCGAGTTATTATATCGTCAATTTAGGAGGTGGATGTAGACGTGGAAAAAGCCTATCGAGTTAGCTAGTTCATTGCTGAGAACTCGGTGAGTGGAAAAAGTTAGATATTTTGAAATATTGATACATTAATTATACTATTACGTTACGTTACTTGCAATTAATTAGCGGGAAGTATCGCAGAAATTAGTATTGCTTTTCAAAACATCAACACAAGGTTGATTAGGACATAGCTCCAGTGACTCTCTGATAGTTACAAATCCCTGTTGCCAAGCTTGACTATATCTCAACTCCATGGAAGGAAGACTAGTTTTTCCCTTGCTTAGTTCGTGAAACAGAGGTTAGTCTTTCACTCGGTAGTTTCTATCCACATTCTCACAAGTCATTGCCCAGCAATCGAGAACCATGCTTAGAGAAACCTTCCTCGAATGTTTATTTGTCCTGATCCTAATCCCATTAATTCAAACATCCAGCGAAAGACATAATATCCAATGCAACCCATCCTGTGGCGAGATTCCTGATATCAGATATCCTTTCCGATTAAAAGGGGATCCAAAAAGCTGTGGTGATTCCAGCTATGAACTAGTTTGTGAAAACAATACAGCCTCACTTTATCTGTACTCCCACAACAAGTACCATGTGCAAGCCATCGATTACTATAATTACACTATTCGTCTGGTTGATGCTGCCTTAAAAAATGACACTTGCTCCTTTCCTCTGTCTTCTCTGTTTCAATACAACCTCTCTTATAATTATCCTTATAGCATCTACGCCTACAACTCAACCTCTGTATACTTGAATAAATTAAATTCGCCTATTACTTTTATGAGCTGCCCATATCCCATAAATTCTTCTCTCTTTTTGGGAACTGATCATTGTGGCAACAGGGTCTTTGATTCAAATGCTTCAACCAGAAGATACAGGTATATTAAGGTTGGCAATTTGAATGTATCAGATGTAAGAGACATGTGCAGTCTAGATGTCAAAGTGATGACATCGTGGCCATTTAAAGATGTCAATAATCTTTCGCTTTCAGACATCCATAGCTCTCTGCTATATGGATTTGAGCTTTCATGGTACACTGTGACGATTAGCCATTGCAAAATGAAGAAATCTTGCTCTATTTGTCGTTATTTTAGGGATGGCCCTCACCACTTCTGCGGTAAGACTTGAAGGGTGCGAGTTTGCCTGTTTTCTTCTAAATCCTATATAGATAATAGTTGTGTTGGTCCAGTTTGCCTAAAACAGAGATGTCTAAATTTAATATCCCCGTAACTACTAATAATTTTCCAAATTTCCTTTATCTGATCATTTATTAATGTGCAGAGGTTGTAACATCTCACCATATTGGTCTTATGACAATATACAAATCCTACTTTTCCCTAGTTATATATAATTTGATTCAACTTCTTAAGTTTGAAGTTTCTTTAAATTTTTGTTTTGATGATATTGGGTTGTTGACAATGTAGGTGACCTTGTGTTTACACTGCGGAATCTCTTCCACTCTAGCTACATTGCTTGTAAGGTTTCTTCCACTCTTCTTTAACTCGATTTAGGTTGAAATATCAAACACCAAGAGAAAGAGATTAATTTTGAGAATTTCTCAAGACTTTTTATTTAATTAAAATCCAATCGATTGCAATGAGGCTTTATAACTATTATTTAAAGCAGTAAATAAAATCCGGACAATAACTAAACTCGTAGATAATAACTAACTTTAGATAACGATAAGAATTAAAGACAAATTCAAACTCTAGATAGAATTAAAATTAAGAAAATTATATAGAATAATGAAATATACATTTTCGGAGCCTTAAACAGGTTGTTGACAATGTAGGTGACCTTATTTCGCGGATTTTCTTTATTATCTACAGAATTGCTTGTAAGGTTTCTTCCACTCTTCTTTAACTCGATTTAGGTTGAATGGAAAATAACCAAAACATTGGTATAATATGGAATGTATACAATTAATTTTTAACTCTATATTATATAATTTGAACAAATAAATAATTGGAAAATTGGTGCATTACATGTGGTATTAAAATAAATATTTTTATTGTTTTTAATTTAACTCTGCCAACATAGTGGTCCACCAGATGCCAACTGGCTTCTACTTCTAAACATTTTTCTACTAGTTTTGATGTGTATATTCATTATAAATTATGAAATCTGTATGAAATATTCTTATATTTATATTAATCAAATGTAAAATCAAATCTAATATTACATTATTAAGAAATATTAGTTTCTTAAATAAAAAAAAAGTTACTTATTTCTGATTTTACTGTGAAATAAGCAGAAGCGTAGCACTGACCATTGAAATTTTAAAGTAATTTTTTTTTTCTTTGAAAATTTTGTGTTTTTTTATGTATCGGTCCAGTAGAATTTTTTAATTTTTAATTTTTTTGTGTCCCTCCTGGCTTCGCCTCTGGAAATAAGTAAACTACTTCATTTCAATTTTGATCAATAAAAAGAAGTTTATTTATTAGTTATCTTTTTCTTTCCTTTCTTCTTATTATATTAATGGTTTACTTGCAGGGGTCTTCGAAATTCTTGTTTACGGCATGGGTAAGCTCTTTCAATTTTAAACTGTAATGTCATATGACATTACAATATAGAAATTTGTAACTTAAATTTAGAATTTCTTAAATCTTTTGAGGTTAAATTTCTTGCTTTTTCTATACTTCAATCAGCAATTTAATGTACAAAAGCAGAATAGAAAGAGTTTCATTTCCACGATCCAAGAGCCAACTTTTATAAACTAAAATATTATTTTCTAACCATTTCTATTATAGGTACAGTTTCTTTCTACATGCATGTGAGAAGTAATGAAGGTTGAGCAGAAGTTAAAGTTTGAATTCAAAATCAAATTATATATAAGAAAATAGCTCAACTTTTTCATGTACTAGGCAAAGAAAGAATTACTGAGGGATTATATCTTTTCTAATTAATTTCTCATTGATCTTCTCGTAATCTATATAAACAGCATTGAGGACCTTAATTGGAATTGCTTTCTTGTTTGGATTAATTATCTATAAACTGAGAAGGAGGCACTTATCAATATTTGATGCAATAGAAGACTTTCTACAAAGTCAGAATAACCTGATGCCCACCAGGTATTCCTATTCAGACATAAAGAAAATGACCAAAGGTTTCGGGGAAATATTGGGTGAAGGAGGTTATGGTTCTGTTTACAAAGGAAAGCTTCGAAGTGGAAGGGATGTAGCAGTTAAAATACTGGGCAAAAACAAAACAAATGGACAAGATTTCATCAATGAAGTTACCACTACTGGAAGAATTCATCATGTCAATGTAGTTCGACTTGTTGGATATTGTGCAGATATGTCCAAGTGTGCTCTTGTATATGACTTCATGCCTAATGGTTCACTTGACAGGTACCTCACTAGTCAGCAAGGAGGTACTCATTCATTAACCTGGGAGAAAAAACATGCGATTACACTTGGAGTTGCTCGTGGGATTGAGTATTTGCATCGAGGCTGTGACATGCGAATTCTGCATTTCGATATCAAGCCACACAACATACTTCTCGATGTTAACTTCACTCCGAAAATTTCTGATTTCGGGCTAGCCAGATCTTACCCAACTGGAAAAAGCATTGTGACTATTACTGCTGCACGAGGTACAATTGGTTATGTAGCTCCTGAATTGATTAACAGAGGCATTGGGGCTGTCTCGTACAAGGCAGATGTTTATAGCTTTGGAATGTTGTTGATGCAAATGGTAGGTCTAAAAAGAGACTTGATAGAGAATACGGAAAGTTCTAGCCAATACTTCCCCGATTGGATATATGATCGTTTCAACAAGTGTAAGGATATCGAAATTGGAGATGCTGAGGAATCAGGCTGTGAAGGAAGGAATATTGCTAGGAAGACGACAATAGTTGCATTATGGTGCATACAGATGAATCCAGTGGATCGTCCTTCAATGAGTAAAGTAATGGAAATGCTTGAAAGTGAAGTTGAGACTCTTCAAATTCCTCCTCGGCCTTGCCAGCCATCCCTGCAAGTTGCGCCACCTGAGGACCAAACATGGGGAACAGATTCAACCGACTCCATAGCCTTGCTAGGCAATGCTTCTGGTTCAATGAACTTAACTGTTGAGGGATAAATCATTACCAGCCAATACTCAATGATACAATGTCCCCTTTTTACTCTCTGTTTAGTTTCTTGCTTTATGGTCATGCAATTCATTGCTGGTTAGTTGGAAACACTGTTGTGTATTGTATAATATTAGGCAGTATTAAGGAAGAAATGAAACTTGAAACCTTGTCCACTATACATGCTATAAGAATGTTAGCAATTGGAATAAAACAATAAGCTTTGAACCTTTTGTCAATCAAACTTTCAGTCACCACCATTGCCTCATGGTACGAGTCCACAAAACCCTCCTCGTTGCTCGCTATATTCACACGATCTCCCCTTTGAAACTCATTGTTTTTCCTTCTGAAATTGGATTCATATGCTGAGAGATTTCTGTGAGAGAAGTTATACTCGTTGCCGTATTGGGTTAATCATACAAATTAGCGTTACTTCTGCTATCAAACTATGAATTGTTTGATGAACTAAAAAAATATGGTTCACTTTAGAGAACTAATTGAAAAATAGCATGTAAAAGATCTACATAAATCCATTACTCTTTCTATATTAAAATATTTTATCAGTTACTCCCAAATAATAATTAAAATAAACGTACTGCAATTTCAAGGAAAAGGTAACAACTCAGTCTCCAATGTTTATATTTTGATCTTTGGGTCCTCAACATTTATGTATAAAGCACTTAAGTATTTACTAGAGGACGATTTGTCTATTCAGTAGTTAAAATTGACATGCATGACAAGTGATATGAGTAATCCTATTTATCTAGGCTGCTAAGGCATCAGCAATTTAGATAATATTTCATTCGATTTTGTAGAAAACATTATGGATCAATGTATATACCAGAACGTATTTATTTTCTTGTTTTATATGTGGATGACATTTTACTAACAACTAATGATAAGGGTTTGCTGCATGAGGTGAAATAATTCATCTCTAAAAAATTTGATATGAATTATATGGGTGAGACGTCTTATATCATTGGCATTAAGATCCATAGAGACAGATTTCGAGGTATCTTAGATCTGTCTCAAGAAGCCCGTATCAATAAAGTTTTAGAGAGATTTTGGATAAAGGATTGTTCACCAAGTGTAGCCTCCATTGTGAAAGATGATAAGTTCAATTTGAACCAATGCCCGAATAACGACCTTGAAAGGTTGAAAGGGAACAAATGAAGAACATTACATATGCTTCTGCCGTCGGAAGCCTAATGTATGTTCTGTACAAGACCTGACATTGTATTTGTTGTAGAAATGTTAGGACGATATTAAAGTGATCCAGGTTTAGACCACTGGAAAGTTGCAGAGAAAGTAATAAGGAACCAAAGACTACATGCTTATGTATAAATGAACGGACAATCTGGAAGTAATTGGCTACTCAGATTCTGACTTCGCTGGCTATATTGATTCACGCAAATCAACATCAAGATACTTTTTTTTTTTATGGCCGATGGAGCTATATCATGGAGGAGTGCCAAACAGACTTTGACTGTCGCTTCCACTATGGAAGCCGAATTCATCTCCTGTTTTGAGGCTACTTCACATGGTGTATGGCTTAAGAGTTTCATTTCTGGGCTTAGAATTATGGATACTATCTCTAGGCCATTGAGAATACATTGCGACAATGCAGCTGTTATTTTTATGGCCAAGAACAACAATAGTGGGAGTCAAAGTAAACACATCAACATTAAGTATTTAGTCATAAGAAACCGTGTGAAAGAAAAGAAAGTGGTCATTGAGCACGTAAGCACTTAATTAATGATAGTTGATCCCTTGACTAAGGGCATGCCACCGTTGAAATTCTAGGATCATGTAGTGAATATGGGACTTGATCCATTATGTAATTTTTCATTGTATGAACAATGTTATTTTAGTGAAATTCTTAATTATTGTGATGTTTTTCTCATATTTATGTAAACCTTAAGTTTGAGAAAATTTATCTGTGTTGGACCAAGAATGAGCATTGTGTTTATTCATTAAGAAATTATGCCCACATAAATTATAATATTTTAGAAATAAATACATTGTAATACATGGAAGGTAATACTCGTCATTAGAGGTCCTATTGCCATGATTCAAGTATTTATTACTTAAATGCAGATTATCAATGGGTTTAAGATGAGACATTAAATAAGAAGTGTGGACCAAGTGGGATAATGTTAACTGTTTCTCACGGAGACCGTTTGTAGAAACGTGTCTCAAGCTTCCCTTCATTTTAGGAGCTTTTGAAATAGTCCACACAACTTCCTTCGGAGTCTTCATCACGTTCATGGAGCAGTTAAAACGTTCCCCGTAATGGAGTAGTTAAAACTCCCCATGATAATCTGAAATAGTGGAATACTTGACACGTAGCCACCGAAAGCTTAATGGGAGCTTGGCTATAAATACTACAGTTTGGTCCCCAAACTCATTCACTCAATCTCCTTTAGTTTTACACCATCTAATTAGAGTGAGAGGAGTTTGGAAGTGCCAAAGCAGTGAGACAAGCAGCGTCCTAACATGGGCGCCACCAATGGCTGGAGCCTGGAGGTACCGTTTCTTGAGAACTACGGTCTTTATTTTGATCCCTTGAGTGTTTATTCCGCATTATAGAATTGTTAAAATTCTTACAGTCTAAATTCCTCTTGAATGCACTCTGCGAATGCAGCATTTTTCCACCATGTCATCCTTTATTCCTCCTCAGCTTGTATGGCCCTTTGCTCCTGCTCAACTTTGGCTTCAGTTACTACTTCTAGTTCATCTTCCAAACCTCGTGTCTGCTTTTCCAGTTCTTTCTGCAAGGTCATAACCTGGGTTTCAATCTCATTGATATGATTTAAAGCTTTTGAATGTCATATACCCTTCCTTTTTGACTTCTTCCTTCAAGTTTTCTACCTGGAGTTTGAGCTGCTTTACGTTGGCTAAGGACTGAATAATTTTGTTGTATTTCCATTTTTCCTCTATGGGTTTGCTTTAAATCAGTCTTCTAAAAAATCAGCTCAAGCAATGCCTAGGCATATGGTTCAGACAAAACGCTACGTCTGGACAATCAGCATTTAGCGGCGCTTAATTAATTTTTTTTATTTTTTTCCTTTTTTAAAATTCTTTTAGTTGACTTTAATTTCAAATTTTTTAATGATTTTATCTGCACAAAAATTAAAAATGAGAACGCGCTAGAAAATTTCAAGTACGACTTATCTAATTGAGAGTTAAAACTACAAAAATAGTCTAGCTTTTGCATTTTGAAAATCTGAATATTGCATACTTGACTAATTATATGAATTATTAAGTAATTATAGTATTTTTATAATTTTAGATATTTGGTATGTATTATTTTAATTAGTAAATAAATTTTAAAATAATATTAAAATAAGAAAATATTTTTTTTACACCTAGGCTCGTCTACGCTCACAAAACTTGACTTCCATATCTAAACATGCTCTACAATTTTTAGAATAGTGCTTTAAAAGCGTAGTAGACATCCTCGTTTTCCTTTTCTAAACTCTCATAATTCTGAATAAGCTTATCCATTTGAATTTTTGCATCCGAAAACTTCTTTCTCTAAACTTCTATTTCGCAATAGAGGTTTTCAATTTCTTGTATCAACATTTCTTCTTCATCATTTCTTTTCTTGATTATTAAAATTGTAATAGAGATAAATTGAGAGTAGAATAAGTATATAAAAGTTGTGTAGATATATACTGTTTAAATAAATGAATTTAATAAGGATAATGTTAGAATCTAACCTGGATTAATAAGCCCCTGTGTGGGATAGTTTGTTTGTGGATTTTTTATCGATTTTCCAATCGTTAAACATTATAACAATTAGAAGCCGCATATGTTGACTAACTCATACCAGCCGCAAATGTTGAAAAAAAGGGGAATTGGCGCCCCCGGGACATAGCTCAGTGGTGCAAAAGACGGGAGTGAGGTAGTCTCAGTTGAGATGGCAATCGCAGTGTGAGGGTTGGATTCCTGCCTCTTACAAGGTATGGAATTGGACTATTTGTAGGCACTAGTATGACAGCTCTTGTACCCTGGCCTGCTGAGGCACATCTTTGGATTTATCTCCTCCACAATGCTCTAGGGGAGAGGCGGGACGGGACGGACCCTCAAGGTTGGGGTTCAACTTTTTTTAAAAAAAGGGGGGAAGTGGCCATCTTTTTTATATTTGAATTACCAGAAATACATTTTGAAGAAGAATGAATGGAATGCAATGCAATGCAATGCTAAAGGGACACATAAGTCATTTCGTTATCCACTTTAATTGTTGAATACTGAGGTCAGGGGTGGAGCCNTCTATTAAAATGAGGGAAGTTGGTACTTCAAAAAATTTGAGCCCAAAAATAAAATTTTAAAATAAAAAAAAAATTGTCAAAAAATTTGTTCGGGGGGCCTTGCCTCCGCCCCTGACTGGGGTAGTTAGTAATTGAATTATAGCTAGTATGGAACCCATGTTCACTGTACAATGGTAAAAAAAATCGCTAAAAATTGAAGAATAAGCACGATCAGATAGGGACATAATATTCTTCAAAAAATCTAAAATTTTAATAGAAATAAATTTAAGTCGGATAAATATATCAGAATACTATATAAAAATAGTTGCTCCTACGACATCAATATAATCACGTGGAATGATAAAGTAAAAAATCTCTATTAAAACAACAATTTAAAAAACAATCAGCACCTGACACGTCGTACGAATGGAAAGTGCACGCATCCTTCAAACACGTGTCCTACACCACCCTCAACTATCAAATTAGTCAAACATTCTGGTCCACGTACAAGAACGAGACGCCACGTAACTATTTTCTAGAGATTACAATCACCACTTTTCACCCCTACTTACCCATTCAAATCCCACATCCCCATGCCACGTGTTTTCATGTTAATCTCAGTCAACCACGTGTGTTGGCTTAATGTCCCGACATTATTGGTGGGGGCTGGGTTAGGGTGGGGACTCGACGCCGCAGATACCTGCCCACCACGTAGTAATAATCTAAACCAATCGTTGTTTGAATCAACGACTGGGATTCATTTTCATGGTTTCATGCAGTAATTTTACAGCATGTCAGCATTTGTATTCTGACCTTGTTCAGTTTCTTTCTATCTTTGACAAATCCAGTTATTTAGAGCTTTCAAAGAGTTTCGATTTGTAACTAAGAGGATCAATTTATACATTTTCTCTATGTTTTTTGGAGTTTTCGATGAGTTCTGGTGTTCTGTTTGGATTTTGAAAAAGCTCTAGACAGTTAAGATTGGAGGGGAGAGATGATATTTCATAGTTTTACTAATGGATCTACGGCACCGGAGAGTAGTTGCCGGAAGGAAAATGCTTTGGTGGGCATTGTGGAACTGAATGCTGATGGAAACATAGGAAAAATTGTTGCCGGAGAAGAATAGAACTGTGTCGAGTTAAAGAAAAGTGTGCCGGCGAACAAGGGATTATCTCCGGCGAGGACATTTATACCAAGAAAAGGCGATATGCCGGCTTCACGTGCCGATCACATGGGTCGATATCAGTTATAGGGAGGAGGAGAGAAATGGAGGACGCATTGAATGTGGAATTACGGTTTTTTAAGAAAGGTTTGAAAAGTTATGATTTTTTTGGGGTCTACGACGGCCATGGAGGATCTATGGTGGCGCGTGCTTGCCACGAGATGTTACACGGGTTGCTGTTGGAGATTGTGGGAGTTGAAGGCGGTGAAGAGATTGATTGGAAGAAGGTGATGGTGGACGGTTTTAAGAAGATGGATGAGGAGGTGAACAAGAATGGGGCGGTGGTGGCGACCACGGGATCGACGGCTGTGGTGGTTGTAGTGGGAGAGGAGGAGGTGGTGGTGGCAAACTGTGGGGATTGAAGGGCTGTGATTTCACGAGGAGGAGTGGCCATACAGTTGTCCGATGATCATAAGGTACACAACACTTGAACAATAATTTTAAATTTGAGTACTTTCATGCATGGATATTATTGATGGATTTCGACTAACTATTATTATTTATTTCACAGATTATGAAGAGATTATATGTTATATGACTTTTTGATTTTTGGAAACAATTATTTATTCAATGTAGAGGAAATTCGAAAAATTAGGAAATGAATTACTCAGTAGTATTGCATGAAATTAATTTATGGACAATTCAATAAATTTGAAGCATTTTTTTTAAATTTGGGAGATGATACGCGATGGAATGTAACGGGTTGGTGGAGTTAGTAGCTTAGTTCGGACAAATTAAAGTTTTACATGATAATTGAGCCCATTTGGTGCACATTTTTAGTCAAGAATGCATTTTTGTTTTTGATGTGACGGGGAATATGTGGTTGAAGAAGAAGGAAAATATTATTTTATTGAAAAATGTGTGGTTGAAAATGAATAGAAGAATGAGATTGAAAAAAATAAGGTGGCTCAAAAAGGGACTGAGATTTCGCTGAAACTTTAGTGACAGTAGAAAAATTTACCCTTCAATAATAAGTAGAGGACGAGAAATGAAAGTCCTCTTGCTTCCATTCTGCATCTCCTTGTCCGAACTGCAAAGTTTTGGTCAGTTAAGCAATTTATCGTACTTCAGTCCCTGGCTCCCTTGCGTCTGTAATTAAAGTTTTGGCTTCGTCCAATGATTAAGGATCCAAAAAAATATGCAGTGGCCACATTATAAAAGATGTCACACTTCATCTTCTTCTATAAACAAGTGTGAAACATTGTGGTTGTTTTTTTAGATTGATGATATTATATTTTTTGTATTTAGTTTTTGTTGTGAATTATTGTTGTAATCCACATTTTTGCATTGCGCAGCCTGATAGACCTGATGAGTTGGAGAGAATTGAAGCCTCTGGAGGGAAGATCATAAACTGGAATGGGCCGCGGGTCTTAGGGGTTCTAGCTACTTCAAGATCTATAGGTATGCAAGAAACATTCGAGGATGAGATATACTATGATAACACTCACATTTCATGCTTCAAATACATAAAAGAACCAAGTCGTGTGTGGCTGATTTCTTGATCTACGGTGTTGAATCATCTTAATTAAAAGTTGAAACGGTATAAAGGAAAACACTTTGCCCCGTTTGGTTTAGTTCAAAATCATATTTCTTTTGTAGATTTTGACAAAAATTAATAAAATGTGTAGTTAAAAAGTTGATAAAAAATTATCGGTTACATGAAATCTTTGGTTGTAAATGAGTTTAAGGAAAAATAAAATTTTAGAAATGGGGCCAAAGGGGGGTTTATTTAGATTGACTTCAACATATTCTCTCACTTGCAATCCATTTCATCATTTTTTTTATCGAAGAATTTATTCGTACACAATTTACATAAATGGTTGGAGACAAGTCTTAGACTTGGTACTTCTACATTGGATCACTTTATTTAAAAGTTCAAGTTGTTAGAAATGACGCAGTTATTAGTCAAAAACTGGGGTCACGACGTTCCCAAAAATGACATTTTGAGTGAACAGCGGGAAGCATGTTCTTCCTCTTGATATCACTCGTTGTGTGTTTTTGCACTGACGACTAGTGTGCTATATCATTGTAGGTGATCATTACCTCAAACCGTTTGTGATATCAGAACCCGAAGTAAGCGTTTTCAATAGAACTGCTATGGATGAGTTCCTGATACTGGCAAGTGATGGCTTATGGGATGTCATTTCAAACGATTTAGCATGCCAGATTGCGAGAAGGTGCTTAGATGGCCAGTTGAGAAGAAGATCGCAAGAAAAAGTGAACAGTGAAAATGTTGGAGGAGTTCGGTTCAACAAGACAATACACAAAGGTCGTGCTGCAGAAGCAGCAGCAGTGCTAGCAGAGTTGGCCATGGCTCGAGGTATCAGGGATAACATTAGCATTATCGTAGTGGAGTTGAGGAAGAAAAAGTACACTTCTTCTGGTCGTATTCACAGTACTTCCAGGTAGCATCATCAAGTCGAAAACAGTCAATAGGTGTCCAGTCGCTGTAGAGTTTCGGTTTCTCCCTTTTGGTAACTCGACCGGCATGAAACCCTACATCAAGTTAAATCGTAATAGTTGATCATGACTTATTACAAGTCGAAAACAGTCGATATGTGTCCAGTTGATGTGGAGTTTTGGTTTCTCCCTTTTGGTAACCCAACCAGCATGAAACCATATTCATCAAGTTGAATCGTTAATAGTTGATCGTGACTTATTCTTATCGCCGTTGCGAGTAAGATTTTTCTGTTTAGTTTTCTTCTGCCTTCTCTATGATTTTTACTTTTAACCATTTAACTATTTGATTCTTTGCCTATGATCCCATGAAAAGTTAAATTATTGGTTTGGATTAGAGATTTCTACTCTCCAAATTAAAATTAATCGATAAGTTAAGTGGGTGTTTGACACCCATTC
>CAIGRT010234431.1:0-13593 GCA_903798405.1 Fraxinus platypoda
ACTAAAATGTAAATACTTAAAAGTTGTGCCAAATCTCACGATGAAGATTTGAGAGTGCTCAGAGTCAATTGGATAAAGGAAGATGTCAAGGGGATCAAATTTAGTCAAAAGATGATCACAAATCAATTTCCAACCTAAAAGTTATGCTCCGATGTTTTAGTCTCATATTGAGACCTATTTTTGGTATAGAAAGTGATCGAATTGGAGAATGATGTCTGAATCAAAGTTGTAGCTAGATGAGTTAGCTTTCCAACTAATTTTGAATCGCCTCAATCGGATATCGGAATACAAAGTTATGATAAAAACACTGAAAGAAGGTGCAGTTACCTGTTTAAAACAAGAAATTCCGTTACATAGTCCAAATAAAAATAAAAAAGTTTTGGGTGAAATCAATTTTTTTAGTTCTTGTAATTAGAATCAAGAACTCGACCAGAATCGACTGATTCTCGATTTTAATACCTAGAATCAATTAGAATTTTAGCCCATGTTTGGAGCTCATTCTTCCACCAAAAGAATACATTATTTGATCGTTACACTACAAATTCAGCCACCATTTTTTACCGTTTGTCTCACAGGTGGGTCCTACTTTCTCAACCAACGGTCTTTTTTTTTTTGCTTTGGAGTAGAAGAATGAGCTCCAAACAAAGGCTTAGTAGAATTGGACCGGTTCGATCCGATTCCAATCCAAGATTGATTTGGTTCAATAATTTTGGTAACTTTTGCCCACCTTCTTTCTAGATAAATATATGACATAATTAAGCATTGAATTGACAGCAAAATTTGAAACTATATGCCACTTGATTGTGATCTTGGCAGATGATAATATATTTTCAAATTTTGAAAGCATGACTTAACCAAGTGACATATTTACTTGAAACCTTAAGACCGTTAGATTTGCCGTCAATTCTCAATTTTCACATGAGATTGAGACGTTAAGTTTAGGAACCTAAACTAACATTTTAGTGATTTAAATGTAACATATTAAAATTATATGATCCAATTGAGATTTTATCTAAAGTTCAGTCAATGAAAGTAACTCAAAATGCCTTAGCGACGTGCTCGTGGAGTATCACTGTCTAAAGCCACTAAACTTACATTATAGCATATAATATAAAAATTAGAACATATAGAAATTTTTTGTCAACATTAATTTTTAAAATCTTTGTCAACTAATTGTTTTATTCCATACAATATAATAACATAGGTTGACAATGTATAGAGAAGTATTTAAATGAAAATACAAGTAAAATTTAATAAAATGGTTGGTAGGCACTCTCGTTTGCTCCCTTCGACCTACTAGTTAATTGGCGCACAATTTTCCTATCCAATTTTTCATACTGTATTTACGTTCTCCACTTTTAAATCAAATCATTTTAGTCTCTGTTTGACACACATTCTTTCAAAACTCATTTTCAACCACACATTATTCAATAAAATAATATTTTTCATTACATCAATAACTTTTCCTTACTTTTTAACCACATATTTATTATCATATCACCAATTTAAAATACATTTTTGCCTCAATAATATCCATCAAACACCCCCCNTATATACCTCATTAGGCTCTGTTTGGTAAACATTAAAATTTTCATTCTCATTCTTCTACTCATTTTCAACCACACATTCTTCAATAAAATAATATTTTTCATTACATCAATAACTTTTCCTTACTTTTTAACCACATATTTATTATCATATCACCAATTTAAAATACATTTTTGCCTCAATAATATCCATCTAACACTCCCCCCCTCCCTCTAATCTGTAACTTTTCATTTTTATCGCACGGGTGATAGAGATTCTGTCTAAAGGGTTCTCCAAATTTTTCATGTGTTGAATCATTACGTCACGTGAACAATTATTGAGTTTCTTCCCAACACGATAAAAAGAGAAAAGGAAAAGTAAGAAATGTGATCAAAATGATTTATTAGTTCTTGGAGTGATGTGATTAAATCATTGCAAAACTCTATTTGGGCAAGGTGTTGAAGGAATCAAATTAGAAAGTCAGACTAATTACCAATTACATGGACCATTCACGATTCAATGGATCCCAATTTCAATGACAAAAATGAAGAAAACTATGATAATGTTGTGCAAGTCCGCACCCAAAAAGAGAGGAATCAAAGTATGTAATATTCATTGTGGACTAATACTCTAGTGAAATTATGGCAAAAGGCCCCAAAAAATGAGAATTAGTTATAATTATCACACTACTAAAGTTAGGAAAAATGGTAATGGGATATTGCCATCATCACCAACCTAATGGTGGGAAGGATGGTGGTTTGACCAAATATATTCCCAAATAAGAATGATTAGGGCATTTTAATTATATAATAATTCTTTTAGTGAGATATTTCACTTTGAAATTATGAAATATTCTTGATTTCCTAACAATAATAATGCATTCAAATTCTAGTTGATTTAACTGGTTCTTTTCCAAACAAGATTTTTTTTTCAGTGTTTTCATCGAAATATCTATTTCTTAATTAACTAAAAGGTGTTTGGTGGAGATTAAAATTAGATTTTTAGTATATTGTGATAGAAGTTTTTGAAATGTGTGGTTGGAAAGTTGTGGAACCCATGAAAAATGTGATTAATATTGATTGTTTGACTTTAACTTGGATTAAAATCAGATTTTAATCCAGACCAAACATGGGTTAATTATAAAATGTTCAAGTATACATTTTTTATTGAAAATACTGTTGAAATTGTACCTTTTTCTATAATTAAATACTTTACTGCAAATTTTTAACCAATCTTGCTAACATGTACCCTTTGGGGTACATGTTGGTTTACTCAACCCCATCCCATCCCTCACATGGGGGTCGGGTCCCACGCATTTATTGGATGTGGGACTTGACCCCCATGTGAGGGATGAAGTGGGGTCGGGTAAACCAAAGTGTATCACAAATGATACAAATAGCATAATTCATTTTTAACACTTGAATCAAGGACTGAAGTCATGTCACATGATTATCAGATTTTAGAACAATATTAATGATTATAGATTCAAGGAATTGCAGTAAACAAATTTAGGACCATAAATTCTCAAGTATACAAGGAAAACTCAATTTTAAGACTTGGACCATATGAGAGATTGTTCATTCAATCTGTACATCCAAGTGCTTAGTTTTTACGAGGTTAACTAAATCTTATGGCCTAAGCCACCTGAAAGACAAAGTTTTTATAACAAGTCGTGAGTCGAAAAAAATTATTTATGATGACATTGAGAGCGTGTTTGGCTAAGCTTAAAATTCAATTAAAATTGAAAATATAGCCATTATTGGGTCTCACTCGTCTAATAAAAGTTAACAATAACGACTAGTTTTTCAATTTTAATCCGATTTTAATCTCTACCGAACACACTTTGAATACAATAGACTAGTCCTAATCGATGTTATGTTTTATAAGTGGTTACAAATCCACATAACGAACAAAATTAATCTCCCTTGCTATAAACCATTGCAACGCGCATCTCTGCTTCTCCCTTCACAACCATCTTCTCTTCCTTCGTCTATAGATTTGATAGTGCAAAAAGCTTAGTAGACATAGCCCTTAACGAACATTCTCTTTTTGGCTTCGTCGGATTCTCCCTCGCCAGTGTGTTTCCCAAGCTGAGCAAGATAGCCTTGGCCCGAACAAGCAAAGCATCTTGAGCTGCCTTCACATTATCTGGACGTCCTGCCCATGTCTTCAAGCACGTGGTTTGGAGTGCCCTTGCGTATGAGAACGAAACATGCCATGGGTTGGGAGCTTGGTTCATGAAATTCAAGTTCAGTGTTGCCTCCACTTCAGATTTCCCACCAGACAAGAACTTCAACAATTTTCATTATTTTAGCCTTGGGTTGGGAAGTGGGGAGAGCAGCTAGTGCGGCTCGACTCGTCCCACTAGCGATCTGAGCAGCGAATCACTCGTCTGAGATCATATTGAATAAAAATGCAATTCCAATAAAATAAATGAATATAAATATTAGCAAAGGGCGAGCTCGTGGGAGGAGAAGAGCCAGACTTTGGTTGAGTGAACAGGCTCGTGCTTGGCTCTTTTCCCATGCGAGTGCGAGCTGGAGCTGGCTAGCCCCATTTAACATCTCGATTTTAGCCTATGCAATGTTATGAGTCATGTCGAGTACAACATACTATATTTATAGCATGTTTGGCAAATTAAACGTACTTTTTATTAGCACATTTTGAGGACCCAAAACTATGTATTATCAACACATTTCAATAGGATCAAAGCTAATAAACACTCAAAAGCACTACCAAACAAGCACTTACCATGATTCCAGGGACGGATGGGGGGATTCTCCTTTTGAGGAGGTTGAGAGCGTACTCGGAAACCTGCTCGGGAGTTGCCATATCCTTGCATTCAGCTCCCGGGGTAACCATGCTAGGCTTGAGGAGGATACCCTCAAACATGACATTGTTCTCAGCCAAGTAGAAGAAAACCTCAGCCCATACCTTTTGAGCAACCTCAAAAGTCCTATCAATCCCATGTTCTCCATCAAGCAAGATTTCTGGTTCCACAATTGGAACTAATCCATTGTCCTGAGCACAAAATAGACATCAATTTTCAAGTAGACAACTTTTGATTTATCTAGCATGCTGGTAAACAGTACTGAACGAGACTAGAATTTTTGATAATGTCCAATCCTATTTATCCAATGTGCAATTTTAGTAAATTGACCGTTCTCAAAACAAATGTAAGTACTTGAGAAATGATAGCATATCGAGCCAGTCCCCAGGCAGCCTCCTTCATAGCTAAGGCAGATGGACAGTTGGGAATGCTCACAACGGTACGCCTAAAAGATAAAAAATTGCAGAAATTTTGATAAATTGTAAAATGAGAATTAGTCATACCATTTGGCAAAACGAGCACCCTGTTCATAGTAAGCAGCAGAACGGGAAGCAAGGCCATCAAGACCTTGGCACCAGGACTCATTATTTGAACCAGCAAGAGGAACCAAACCCTGCACAAACTCAACCAACATTTTTAAGAAGTTCGAAACTTCTTTATGCACTTATAAGTAAATCTTTTCAAGCTTAACAAAACAAGTTATAATTATATCCTCTTTCTAAAAGTTTAAGCTTTCTGATGAGTCAACAAAATCTATGTAGAATAGTAGTTACTTTGTCAACTTTGATCCCAGGGACAATGTTTTGCTCGACTAGGACATCGACCATTTTCTTCCCCTCTGTTGTGGATTGGTAGAGAGTCTCATCGAATAGGATTGCACCTGAGATGTACTGGCCAAGGCCGGGAGCGGTCATGAGGAGGGTGCGGTAAGCTTGACGGTTAGCCTCCGTGTTCTCAAGCCCGATGGATGCCAAACGCTTTCCACAAGTAGCATTGGATTCATCCATAACCGGTGATGCAACAGTTTTCTACATATCAAGACAAAAATTTTCAATTACTCATTTTGAACTTCAAAGGTAACACAATTTTGTTTATGAAGTTGTAGTACCAAAACTAAGTCATCTAACATGTTAGAAACTTGTAGATAGACAGGTTGGAAGGGAGTTGTTTTATATGAATGTTAAATCATGATGTAGTCGAAAATTATAACGATCAATCCCGACCCACAACTTCCGAGGTTTCAGGGTTCGAGTGCTTGTTAAATTACAACTTATTGGAATCAATCTCAAGAAATAAGTTTATATAATAGGATAATTTTCACCGGTGAAATGATAAAACCTATGCCAAGATTCTATCACAAACTTGTAAGTTGATCACTCGCATTAATATTCTCTATTATCCCTATAATTTAGGTCATTTATAGATTTAAGTATCGAAGTGTCTCCAAGAACTCCCTACCCCTTATGCAGGTACTCTCGCCCACGAGCCTGATCACCAACTCAAGCTCAGTACTCGCCCCTTAGTGCATGCTGGTAAGAAATCATGCACAATTCACTGAGGTGTTACTTGTACAGATTGCATGGACTGAGCTAACTTTGAAAAATGAAAAATAAATATTTACGCAGTTTTGACGAGCTCATCGGCGTAAGAGGAAGCACGAACGTTGAGCGATGATGGGGAAGCATTAGGGCGGCTGCGGAGACTTGTCAAGAACGGGAGATGACTTAAGAAGTGATGCTGAGGCCATATTCTACACTCTTATCTCCTCTTTCAGATTTTCACAATTCGCCACACATAAGCACACACTCGACACTCTATTTATGATTATTTGTACAAAAGATGTCTCATTTCCAGGATTAGGTGACTTCAACACCTAGCGGTTGCAATGGGCCGAGCCAGCACCCACAAGCCTGGCTCGTCACTTTGATGAGCCGAGCCCACGAGCTCGAGTTTTTTTTCTCTTCTTTTTTTTTTTTTTGACTTTACGAACCCACGAACCAAGCTCGTGAACTTTAGGCTCGTGGGCACGGCCCATGAGCCGTCACCGAACGAGCCCCCCGCTCGGCTCGGACTCGTCCCAAAACGAGCCCGAGCCATCCATGGACCGAGCTTCAACGAGTCGAGCCGACGAGCTACTTGGCCCTTTTGCCACCCTTATCAGCACCAGACAGATTGCCACGTCAACCAAGTTCATCATGCTAGATAAGCAACTTTTTAGCCCCTGTTTGGTAGCCATTTTATTGGAAAAACATCGTTTTGAATAGTAAATTGTTGGAGAATGCATTACTAAAAAGTGGAGAAAAATATTTTATTTACATGTAGAATGTTTTATTATGTGAATGTGTGATTGAAAATGAATATATAGAAGAAAAAAAAGGTTTTAAAAGAATTGAAGACAAACAAGGCCTGGGATTCTTATACCAGGAAAATGACACAAAATGTATTTTTAACTGTCATATACACCAAACTAAACCTTATTTAAATAAACCTAGAGATCGATGCGCCTTAAGAGTGAAAGATTAGTAGGATCAAGGGAGAGTCACAAGTAGCCTTTTTTCCAATAGACAAGGCCTACTCCATGATGTCTTTATCAAGCAATAGTGGGGAGAATAAATAAACAACCACTACTTTATGTACTTCGGATATAAATTTTCTTTCTTTAGCAGCAATAAATTTGCTATCTCAATACAAGTGTGGACTAAAAAACCTCAGCTGACACAAGACCTAGCATAGAAAATGAGATTTATAGTAAAAGAAAATGCTATACACTGTAAGGGTCATGAAGAATTGTCTTTCATAAACCAAGGTGGTGAAAAAAACACCATATTCCAATGTCAAAACCGTAGGAGATCATTTGTTTTAGTAATCGAGCAGCATAACTACTTTGTTCGTTTGGAGATACAGAATCAAAAAAATTCAAAATGGAGTCGGGCTCAAAGACAGATCAGCAATCCCTGAAATGAGAGCATCAAGTGACTCGTCTTTCAAGCATTTCCATTGCTCAGAATCATCAGGAATCGTAGGTTCTGGCTCCAAAGTACTTTCTGCAAGGGCTTTATCCAATTGTTTAATAAGTTCATCCTCCTCAGGGGAATGTCTAAATCCCATACCTTGAAAATGTCTTCGGTTGATTGATCCGATTCAGATTCTTTATAAACAAAATCCACCTCAGGATTAGAAATACCAAGATCCTTTGAACTCTCATTGTACGTAGGAAGGAAGACATTTTTCATGTCATTTTTTGACCAAAAATCGTCGATATCAGTAATCCCTTGTCACTGGAAGCAGTACTAACGGTTGTTACATCTAAATAGTGCATATTTCCTGATTCCTCACTTGAACTACAAGGAAAAGCCCCTATCTCGGCTCCTTCAGGGGTACCATTGTCTTCTGTCTTAGCAGAAGAGTCAGTTTTGGATTTAACTTTTAAGAGTTTCCGACAATGCGTCTTTAAGAGAATTCCAACCGTTTTCTAGTATTGAGGGATCTTTAGTCAGGCAGGAATCTGCTCAGTGACATCTTGTGAAAGCACAGATCCACTCTGCTCAATTTCTACAGAATCGAGACTTGAAGAAGAAACAGAGGTTTCTGTCATGTTATCACAAACAGCCATGGCAAGAAGATGAGTAGACCACACTGTCAATACCTGCCCATAGTACAAAAATGTGTTCACCATAATGTATCAGATATATAAATTATATTACCATTAAAAGAAAAGCTTCATAGTTTCTAGAGATAATTGTTTTCAATGGTACATAAGATTCAACATCAAATGCCTCAAGTTTGATGAAAACACTACCTCAATAAACGTAAAATAGGTGGTCATTACTCAATACAAGCACCAGTGTAGTCGTAATTCTTGAGTTTATAAGCACCAGTGCAGAACAAATCAAGATAACCTCGTAATATGACAGCACGGGAAAACAACAAAAAGAAGAGACTGACTTCATACGGCAAAGTTGAAGAAGATCATACAAACGTTTGAAAATTTATTTCACTAGTAAGCAATATATTGACACTTTAACTTCTCCGCTCAATCACATTTCAAGCTGAATTGTCTAACATGCCTAAAAGTTGTGGATGACAACTCTCCAAGAAAACCCAATTCTTTTCATTTACTTACTGATACATGACCAGGAGTAGACTGAGAAGTCATTCCCTTCTCAAAACTTCCTAGCTTTAAGACTCAAACCTGAGAGATTTTTCTGGCAAACTTTGATGCATAAATAGACTGCCTGGGTCTAAAATACATTTTCTAAATAGACATGGTAAAAAACACAAGGGACAAACATGTTAGACCCTAGAGGTATACATATGAATAAATAAGCTTCTTTTCTTTTCTAACATAATCTTCTAGATAGGGTGATCATTAATAATAAATTTTAAATGGAGTTCGAGTGCGAGATCAAGTCTCATTAAAACCTATTTATGAAAATTCCACACGCAAGGATTTTGAAGAAAAATTGAAGATGACGTGCACATGAAAAGGCGTGTTGATTTTATTAGTACAAGTAAATGAATCATCACTATTTATATTCAAAATAATGTCATCACTATTTGATAGCTTAAACTTTTAAAATATATAGCAATTTTAGATGCCCAAGGAATGTAAGTTTGACGCAATGATGTAAGAATTGTCAAACAAGATACATGAAACAATTTGATTTTAGTAGGTAACTAATAGCTTATTAAAAACCTGATTCCAAATAACAATGAAAATAGGCTTCAATTTATAGCATTATTTACTAAAAGAACGAAAGAAATCCCACATAAATTTTTTAACCTATCCAAGTCCCCAATAGTCTATTAATTTAGTACAGCATCCGCTGATAATTGAGCATTGATACAATAAAAGAACTTAGGGCTCACTTCATCTATATTACTGCAACTTAACATTCAAATTTACGTTCAATTTTTCTAATTCATCTTAAAAATTTCTAATTATTACTAATAGATAAAAACTTTGCAACTTTGCGTTTATACAGCTCTGAGACTAATGTTGAATTTAATACTCAAAAAGAAATATTTTATTGATATAAAATCACTTATAAAATTTTGGAAACATACACCAATGTCACTCAAAATGAAAAACAATCACTCCACTTTTTCCAGCGGCACACTTCTCTTTCTTCTCTTATATCGGCATTCTTGAGAAAAATTCTGGAATTTGAACAAGAAGAAATCATCACCAAATTTTCTGGAAAATTCTGGGATCTTACGTCTTAAGTAAGTGATGATCTTCAATTCTCCCCTTCAGCGTCGATTTTTCAATCTGACTCTTTTCTTTTTCGTCAAGCTCAGGTGTCTCTAGAACCCAATGAATTTTGAAGCGCTTGATCCTTCATTCAACACATCTGTCATTTCAAATATATCTGACTCTTTCATACTTTCTTCTTTATCTATTTCTAAGTTAGCATACTTGGTACTTAATTTCTCACGTGCGCCCAACTTTCTTATTTGGGGTTGTAAATTTTTACGTTCTTGTAGATTCTATCGATTATCCACTAATGTTCTTTGGTACACGTCATTTTGCCCAGACTCTGTGTCACTCTTATAAATTCCTCTTTATCACTTAACACTAGTAGATCTTTAGATTCTTCTATTACCTTTGGATGCTCTTGTTCATTAATTATTTTCATCACATCTTGTAGTCTTATTTCGCTGATTTGCTATGGCACCTTCTCCTTCAACTTGTCATCAAATTCCATTGAATCTGTTAGTTCCATCCTCTGCAGTATCTGTCAAGAATATGCTTCTTCAAACACTTCTATTTCTTTTGAGTCCAATAGTTCTTCCATGTGCGAAGTCCACCAGAAGACTTTTCATGAATCACAATGCATCTCTAGAGTCATCAATTCAATCATCTTCGCAATCTAGTTGTTCAAGGAAAACCACTACCAATGTTGATTCGTCCTTTAAACTTGAATTGGATTTCTTCTCTCGAGCCTGCTTAATTAAAATTGTGAATGTTTCAGCATCCCATTCTTCAGGAAGAATTATTGGAGCACATAAGAGACAAAAATATGCCAATAGGACACTTTGGCCTCGCTATTCTCAAAGAAAATGATCTAAGATTGCAACTTTTGGAAAACAAGCCGTCTCTATTGCTCAAAGAAAAATGAAGATAAGTTAGTATTTTAACTAAGTTAATCGCGAAATTTCTGAATTAGATTCTTCATGTAAAATTTCGGAATCTATAATGAGAAGAATTATTATATATGGATTGAAATTCGAATTTAGAGATTTTATACAAGGTTGGTCAGAGCAACTGTCACTGATAACGAAATTTTCAAGGTTTACCAGTGACGGTTGCTCTTGCCAACCTTGTATTGCAGCAATAAAACCTTTAAATTCGGGACTCGATCCATGTATTCTAGATCCCGAAATTTTACTCGAAGAATCTAATTCAGAAATTTCGCGACAGAGAGATTTTACTTTGTTAAAATACTTACTTACCGTCATTTTTCCTTGAGCGGTGGTCGTTTTCTAAAAGTTGCAACCTCATATCATTTTCTTTAAGAATAGTGCAACCAAAGTGTCCCGTGCTTCTTTTGGCGTATTTTTCTCTCTTATGTGCTTCAATAATTCTTACTCGATTGTTGTCTTATAACGAACATAGCTTGCCCGCTATAATTTTCCACTTCTTCAGAGCTCCAACTTCCTCTGACGGTGTCACATCACTTCCGCCAACTACGTCTCATAAATTTTGCTCTTGGAGGTACAACTCTATATGCAAGTTAGCCATGTTGCGTAGTTTTGATTATTGAACTTCTCTGCTCAGCCTATCACTTGTAGGTTATCCACCGTGACTTGAATAACCTCCTCCTTATCAAACAAGCTTCTATAAAACTTCAGAATCTCACTTTTTGCACAAGCTCCAGAAGCTCAAAAATCCACCATTGATTATCTCGCTCTGATACCAAATTGTTGAATTTAAAATTCAAAAAGAACTATTTTATTGATATAGAATCAATTATACAATTTTGGACACATACACCAATGTCACTCAAAATGAAAACAGTCAATCCACTAACTATTTTTTAGCAGCACACTTCTCTCACTCACCATCTCTCTCTTTTCTCTCTCTATACATATGTTTCTCTCTACACCTTCTTACTCATCACATACACACATTTATATAGACATTCATGGCGGTAGCGGAAGTTTCTAGTATGGCGGTGGAAAATAAAACTATTGTTGCATTCTAGTTTCTTCTCTTATGTCGGCATTCTTGAGGAAAATTCTGGAATTCGAGCAGCAATAAATCATCACCAAATCTGTGGAAAATTCTGGCATCTTACCTCTTAAGTCGGTGATGACTTTTAACTAAAATCGGGGGGTTAAAAGGAAAAAGTTCGCAAAGATATTATTAACTAAAGGGCAAAATCAGCAACAAAACCGATTTGAAAGAACCTTTTATTTTGAATTTAATATACATATAAATCACAAAAAGTTGGAAAATTACACAAGAACTTCGCATAAAATCGATAATATTAAAATAAAAAATGTAAGAGGGAGAGAGAATTGTACCTTTTCAAGAAATTGTAAAACAAGAATATTAGGGCTCCTCTCTCTTTGCGTTTCAATTTTGTGTTTTGAATTCATTTTGAGTTTTGCTTTGAGTATCCATTTTGAGAATATTGAAAATGTGTTTTTTTTGTTATTTTGAAAAATTGTTTTGAAAACATCAAAAATGCGTTCTGAAAATTTGAGCAATGCTATTCATCCCCATTGGGGTTGCATCCCCAGTCTAGATGTCATTAAATGATTGGTTAAATGATAGGTGAAATTAAATGACTTATTTAATTTCACCTATCATTTAATGCTACATTAACGCCACCTAGACTGGGGATGCAACCCCACTAGGGCTACATAGCATTATTGTGAAAATTTTGGCTTGATTAAAACTGAAAAAACTCAAAACGACAAATTTCTCATTTTGGATTTTCTTTGTAAATTTTTAACTTGTTTTCAAAAATGCATTTTTGAAAATAGGAAAGATAACGCGTTTTCACTGTTTTAGAAAATCGAAAACAGTTTGAAAATGGTAACGAGAATATGCCATTAGCGAAGAAATTGCCGAATTTATACGGAGGTGGAAGTTCGTGCTTGTTAATGAAACGACAGTAATCATGTCGTTTGATTTAATTTTCAAAAATATAAGTTTAAAAATTGAATGTCACTTGACTCGAGTTTCACTGAAAAAATCCAACCCAAGTATCCAAACCAATTTATTAAAATTAAAAATTAAGCTGATTATTTTCTTAAAAGACAGGAATAAAGAGATCTACAATGGTTTTCAGGATGCGTTTGTTGCATCGTGTATTGTTCATAGTAGTACTAAATACCAATATTCTACTATATAATACTTAAAAATCTATTGTCAACGTTTGTCACCTTCGTGCTCAAGATCGTTACTGGAAAGGTGTTAATTAGGGGGTGGGCAAAAAATTGAAAAATCAAACAAATCAAACTGAGTCGGGTTGGTTTGGGTCAGTTTAAATCAAAAAATCGATTTGGTTCGAATAATTTTAATCATTAAAAAGTTGAGTCGGGTTGGTTACGGTTTAAACAATCAACACGTCAATTAACCGACCTAACCTGCTAATACATTTTTTACTTTTTTCATTTTGAAATTTATATTTTTAAACTTAAAAATAATTATAATTTTTTCTTAAATAATTTGTTACTGTCTACGCTTTTTCTACCAAAACTCTAAATTTCAAAAGAAAAGAAAAGCAATGAAAATAATTGTTTATTGTAAACTCCAAATTTATATTGCAGCTTTATTTTTTATTTTGATGTAATTGTTTGTTGGTACTTATCGAATATATATGATGAATTTCGAAAAATCGATTATTTTGCATTTACATTATAATAAATTAATAAGATGTACTACGCAAGCAAAAAAATTATATATATAGGCAAACAAATTTTTTAATCTTGGATAGGCAATTTTTTTTTAAAATCGGACAAATGTTCAAATCGACTAACCAAAACTAATTTGGTTTGGTCTGGTTCGATTCGATTCCAACAGTTGGATTGGATCGATTTTGATTAAAATTTATCCAAACTGATCAAGTTGGTTTCGATTTTGGGTTGAGCTCAAAACTAATCCAATTCGAATCATATCCAGACCTAGTGTTAACAGTTGTTGCTTAGTATACATGGAGAGAGAAACAAGTATGATGTAAAGTTGCAGAGATATATATCTCTTCTATATAATAAGTGTGTAT
>CAIGRT010234466.1:0-12296 GCA_903798405.1 Fraxinus platypoda
GCTTTTTTTTCCCGGCTCGGCTCGTTGCCACCGCTAATAGTGCCTAATGAATAGGTGATGGATTTAATGTTGGAAATATATTTTCTTGTTATTTCAGTTTAATTTCCAAGTAATCGAGATATTAATCAACAATTTGATCTCACCTATTGTTTTCTCGAAGAATTTCAAGTTAGCAATTGAAGCCGAATACCCGTTCAGAAATAATGTCCTACTACGACTGTCAAGTTAAATAAAATTTGTGTGATCGATATAAAAATTAATTTCACGCGAACTATTTAAGCAATCGATTTATAATATCAAAACAATTTACGAACAAATGTAAGCTCAAAGTGATACAATCAATTTATTGAAAAAACATTAATATTTTACTTCAAATGACATGAATACAATCCATTGGACAAATACTATCTAACATATTTGAAATGCACTCGGGGTGCCCATCAAGATGATCCACTATCGCCCCTTTGTTTGGTGGAGAATTTCGTCAGCGGATACTTGTCTCATTTGGTTTCCAAGGGAATCTTCAGCTATGTCTTCCCTGGGAGGAGCTACGGCACCCTGACATTTGCTGTTATGCAAATGACGTTATTATTTTTTGCAAAGGCTCTTTACACATTACAAGGGTTATTTCGGATGCGTTGGACCTTTATATGGCGCTATCAAGTCAATGGGTGAACAAGGAAAAGTCTGACATTGTGTTTGGGAAAGTCCATTGCACTACGAAGATCACAGGCTCCTCTCTCCTTGATTTGGATGAAATGGGGCAGCCTCCCTTTCAAATATTTTGGAGTCCCCTTATTCAATGGTGCTTCCTGTCTTCAATGGTTGCTGCAGCTAGCAGATAAGATCAAGACAAAATTTGCCTACTAGATTGGCTCAATTCTTTGCTTTGCGGGAAGACTCGCCTTCATTGCTTCGGTTATCGCCGGTCTGCTCTTCCATTCTTTTATGATTTATAAATGGCCGTCTACTTTGTTGGAAGGATGTGAATGGGGCTATGAAGACTTCTTACGGTAGGCTCTATCGCTAATATAAAGCCCTGTTACGGTGACTTGGCGTGAGTCTTGATTTTCCTTGCTGAAGGCGGGCAGAGGATAACAAGTCTGACAAATCTTAATCGCTACTTGCTACGGAAATTTATGTTGAAATTTATGAAGTCGAACTCTTTTTTATTTTTATTTTTTTCCTTAGTGCTCGATGTATACACCAGAAGTTTGGAAAGTCTGAAATTGTACTATATTTCATCATCTCTTTGTTCCACCTTACGAGAGAACTACATTTAGCTATAAAAAGGAACTGTTGGATTCATTGGTGAACACTCTTAAGGCGAATTTCTGGCAAGAAAACTAGTTGGGGTGACTTAAAAGAATCAGAGTCCCAATTATTACAAAAATTGTTGCTGGCATCTTTCAGTAGGCTTTAAGATTCGGTTCGTGGTGACGCCACGTTTTATTGAGGGTGTTTAATCTTGTCCTAATTATTAGAGCTCAGCTCCAGCAGCTCAAGATCCAGCTAAAGCTACCACCTAGCTTCCATCAAAACAGAACCAACTACTGTAACTAATTTTGGCTCCTTTATGTATAGATGAAAGTTAGTTACATGTACAGATAGGATACAGCTGTAATTGTTAGTTGATTAGTTAGTTAACTGGTCAATTAGTTAGCTTCATTTTTGTATTTATATGAACTGATTGTATCACTTCATTTTCGAGTAATATGAATTCCTCTTTGATCTTCAATTCTCTCTCAGTCTTCAATATGGTATCAGAGCAGGTTTTGTTCATTTCCTGTGATTTTGATTTTGATTCCATAGCCTATCAATAATATGGCTACAGGAATTACAACTTCATCAGTTAGCAATTCCGCAATTGATGATGGATCAAATTCATATTTTCTTCATCATTCAGATAGCCATGGCTTGGTGCTTGTTTCACAACCTTTAACAGGAGACAACTATGCATCTTGGAGTCGTGCAATGGTCATAGCTTTGTTTGTGAAAAACAAACTAGGATTTGTTGATGGATCCATTGCAAAACCAGATGATTCTGAAAGCGTCTTCAGTTCATGGATTCACAACAACAACAACATGGTGATATCTTGGATTTTAAATTCAGTATCAAATGAGATTTCAGCGAGTGTGATGTATTCAGAGTTAGCTCATGACATCTAGATGGACCTTAGAGAAAGATATCAGTAGAAGAATGGTCCACACATTTTCCAATTGAGGCTCGAACTCATGAACGTAACACAGGGGTAATCATCTGTTAGCACCTATTTTACTAAACTGAAAATGGTATGAGAAGAGCTCAGTAATTACAAACCCTCGTGTTCATGTGGTAAGTGTATTTGTGGATGAAAAAAGAAAATTGCCGAACATTACCTGATGGAGTATGTGATGTCTTTCCTCATGGGTTTACATGAGCCATTTGCTCAAAATAGAGGCCACCTGCTCTTATTGGATCAAATTCCTCCATTTAACAAGGTTTTTGTATTGATTATGCAAGAGGAGAATCAGAGGAAGATTAATGTTGATATGTCTGGTGTCAATGAATCTATGGCATTTCTTGTTAAGAATGAAATTAGGAGGCAGAATACAATACAATCATTCAAAGGACAGAAGAAAGAGAGGGCAACCTGTACATACTGTGGATACACAGGTCATGATGTGAGCAAATGTTACAAACTACATGGCTTTCCTCCAGGGTATAAACCAAGACAAAAGGATGGAGGAACTAGCAATCAAGTTAATTGTACAGTCAATGGGTTGATCTCTGAGCAGGTGAATAAACAAGATCAAACACAGAATGAGGTTGGGAACTTTGTACAGACTTTGAATCCTGTCCAATATCAACAGTTAGTATGTTGAACAATCATATCACTAACAAGACTGAGACACAACATGAAACTGGTTATGATCAAGTGACAAGTACTTGCTTCTCTATTTCTATCAATTCACAATTCAACTTACCTGCTACGTCAGTGGTTGATTCAAGTGCCACAAGTCATGTTTGTTCGAATCAAAATGCTTTTAGTACATTATGATATGTTCATAATGCTTCCATTATCTTGCCTAATCATGAAAAAATCCCTATACAATATATTGGAAGTGTGAGGATTCTTGAAGATGTTTTATTTGTACCTCAATTCAAGTTTAACCTCCTATCAATGAGTTCTTTAACCAGAAAGTCCTCAATAAACATCAGATTTCTTACTGATGTATGTGTCATTCAGGTGCTACCAACATTGAGGATGATTGGCGAGGGTAGAAGGGTTGAAGACCTCTATATCATTGATGCAAATAACCTTAATTCAGTGAAATGTAATATAGATGATTTTGGGAATGTTTGTAACCATGTTCATTCATTGGTAAATAACGTAACAGATCATACTTGGCATAATAGGTTTGGACATTTATCTTTCAAGAAGTTAGGTGTATTGAAAAATTTGTTGAAATTTGATACAGCAAGAAATTAATCTTCTTTTCCATGTTCTATATGTCCCTTAACTAAGCAAAAAAGGCTCTCATTTGTTAACAATAACCACATGTCTCCTGCTGCATTTGATCTTATACATTGTGACATTTGGGGGCCCTATAATACACCCACACATGCTAGTCACAAATATTTTATAACCTTGGTTGATGATTGTACAAGGTTTACATTAGTGTGCTAGGTCAAACAAAAATATGATGTTGAATTTATCATTCCCAAGTTTTTCACTCTCATTGAAACTCAATTTCAGAAAAGTGATCAAGAGCTTTCGATCTGATAGAGCACAAGAACTTAAATTTACAGATTACTTCAATGAGAAAGGGGTTATCCATCAATTTTCTTGTGTGGAGAGACTAGAACATAATTATGTGGTTGAGAGGAAACATCAACATTTGCTCAATGTTGCTCGTGCATTATTCTTCCAATCTCCCTATTCAGTTCTGGGAAGAGTGCATCCTCACTGCCACTTATCTAATCAATATAACTTCATCACCGGTATTGCAAAGCAAAACTCATTTTGTATGTCTTTACAATTCCCCAGTTAACTATGAAACTCTTAGAACTTTTGGTTGCCTTTGCTATGCCTCCACATTATCTTCCCACAGAACAAAATTTCAACCTAGAGAAAAGGCATGTGTATTCATTGGTTATCCTCCAAACATCAAGGGGTACAAGTTATTTGACATTGAATCTAAATCGTTTCTTATCTCAAGAGACATTGTATTTCATGAACACATTTTTCCCTTTCAATCACTTTCACAGTATGCTGATATTATCGATCCATTTCCTGATATAGTCTTACCAAAAATTTGCCATGACTTATCTTATGATCACTTACATGAAAATGAATCAAGTGACATCAATCCTCTAATATTCACACCAATATTCCTTCCTTCCCTGTTCATAGGACATAATCCTCACCTCCTGGATTACCTCAGCAATTAAACTCTGTTCAACCTCATCCACATATGCCTAGAAGATGCAATCGAATACATAAAATTTTATCATCTTAGGGACTTTCATTGCAATCTCATAGCCAACAATTCACTACCTCTAAAGAAAACGTTATGTCGTTTATGCAAGTCTTTATCCTATAAAACATTGTCTTCATCACATTGTCTTTTCAACATCGCATCCACATTTGAACCCCAATTTTATCATCAAGCAGTGAAATATGATCACTAGAAAAAGGCTATGAATGATGAATTGGCAGCCATGGAGGCTAACCACACTTGGTCCATTATTACTCTACCCAATGATAAACATTCCATAGGTTGTCGATGGGTATACAAAGTCAAGTTCAAATCTGATGGCAGTATAGATGGGTATAAAGCCTGTTTGGTAGCTGACGATTACACTCAACAAGAAGGTTTGGATTATGTGGAAACCTTCTCTCCAGTTGCAAAGTTAGTCATAGTCAAAACTCTCCTAGTTGTGGCTGCTATCAAGCAATGGGATCTTGTTCAACTAGATGTAAATAATGCATTTCTTAATCGGGACCTCTTTGAATAAATTTACATGGGCTTACCTCAGGGCAATCCTAAGTAGCATAATCGTGATCTGCATGGGGAGAAATTTGTATGCAAATTACACAAAGTCAATTTATGGACTTAAACAGACATCTGGACAGTGGTTTTCCAAGTTTTCTCAAGTCCTTCTAAGACATGGTTTTAAAGAGTCTAAGTCAAACTATTCATTATTTACGATGGAAAATGATGATTCTTTCATTGCCTTGTTAGTTTATGTTGATGATATCATCATCACCGGATCAAACAAGAAAGTAACTAACTCATTAAAAGACTTCTTATACAGTCAGTTTAAATTGAAAGATCTTGGGGAATTGCTATATTTTCTTGGATTAGAGATAGCAAGATCACAAAATGGCATTTATTTGTCTCAGAGGCATTACACTTTACAACTTCTTGAAGATTCTGGATTTTTGGCTTGCAAAAGCCAACTCAGTTACCAAGGGATCCTAAGGCTCATTTAAGTTCAAGTGAAGGAAACCCTCGTGATGATGCTTCTTTAGATCGCAGATTGGTTGGTAGGTTGTTATATCTAACCATCTCTCTACTAGACATTACTTTTGCAGTCCACAAGCTAAGCCAATTTGTTTCTCAACCTCGTCAGCCTCATTTAGATGACGTTTATCATCATTTCAGATACCTTAAGGCAGCTCCTGGTCAAGGCTTGTTGTTTGATGCATATTCTTTATTTCAAATTCGAGCTTTCTCTAATGCAGATTGGGGATCCTATCCTGATTTAAGGCGACCAGTTACTGGTTTCCGTGTCTTCCTTGGCAATTCCTTGATTTCTTGAAAGTCTAAGAAGCAAGCCACTGTTTCTAGATCATCTGCAGAAGCTGAATACCGTGCTTTATCTTCATCTACTTGTGAAATTATTTGGATTCAGCAGCTCTTTCTTGATTTGCAGGTCAGAATTTCACTCCCAGCCTTGATCTTCCGTGACAATCAAGCCGCTATCCACATTTCTACTAATCCAATTTTTCACAAACGAACGAAACACACAGAAATTGATTGCCATTTTGTTCAAGATAAAGTCAATGATGGGTTCATCAAACTTCTACTGGTCCGAACTCAACACGAGTTAGCTGATGTTTTCACCAGACCATTACCATCATCTTTTCTTTTTCATCTCATGTCCAAGATGGCTATTTTGAATTTGCACAATCCATCTTGAGGGGGAGTGTTAGAGCTCAGCTCAAGTTCCAGCAGCTCAAGATCCAGCTAAAGCTACCAGCTAGCTTCCATCAAAACAGAATCAACTGATGTAACTAATTTTGGCACCTTTATGTATAGATGAAAGTTAGTTACATGTACAGATAGGATACAGCTGTAATTGTTAGTTGATTAGTTAGTTGGTCAGTTAGTTAGCTTTTTTTGTATTTATATGAACTGATTGTATCACTTCATTTTCGAGTAATATGAATTCCTCTTTGATCTTCAATTCTCTCTCAGTCTTCAATACTAATTCTAGACCAAGTCAATCTCTGGAAATGATTCTTGCAAGGATGACTTACCAACACTTCCATGACCCGGGTTCGATAGTGGAGTGGGGAAAGTTCATTTTGTCTCATTAAATTTCCTCATCAAGATTATGCTTAATGTGGCTTATTTACATGGATCTGCTATGCCTGCAGGGTTTCTATATGGCTTCCTGTTGCCGCTTGTGGCGCATTCAACAAGAGAGCATTGATAAACTGTTTTTACATTGCAATTATGCCTGTGATTTTATCTCCACTAAATTCTGCTTTACACTGCAGCCACATGTTACATTAACATTATCATAGATAATATAAATATCATCTTAATTTAGAACCAAAACCAATATTTTTCTCCTATATATTCTCAGGAACCAAAAGAAATTGAATAAAACAAAACAGTACCATTAACTTCATTTCTAACTTAAATAAATTTTCCTACAATACTGCCATGAACAAAAAAATAATAACTACTTAGTTTTCAATATCTGAACTCTTAGGCTGTTTGGCATTCTCCCATTGCTTGACCAAATTAGCATATCCTTCAGCTGAAATAAAGGCAAATTCTGTCAGTGAATTCATGGCTACTGACATTCCGGCGCAAAGCACTCTATTGGCTACTTCAGCTATTTTTTCTGCATTCACTGCTTCATCTTCAAATTGGCCAACCTCAACAACCCCTGCAGGTTCCTGTTCCCCCCCACAGCTCTTTGATGGACTTATTTTCCTGCAAGAATCTTCCTGTAGTTGTTGTGCATATAAGGAACAAACACCTGCTGCTGCAAGATCGAGTCCACCAAGTACCGGAGCTTCCTGGATTGCATCAAGGAACCTGGACCATTGGATGCATATGTTAAACATTGACGATCCCCCGAAGGACTCACAAGGAGCGAATGGTAATTTCGATGTGTCAGGATCCAAACGGACACAGTGCAAGAGCCATCCTGTCAATGCATGCACGTAGGAGCGTTGAGAAACAATCCATGTCTCAAAGCAGGCTCTCCAATTCCTGAGCTCTGTTTCAAGGTTAGCAGCTGAATTGGCAAGCCTTTGTAGCTTGGAAGGTAACATTGTCTGTTTCTTTGTTGCAGAATATGTTGAGAGTGTTTCAGCTAGTAAAATCTTGGCTTCATCTAGAGTACATTTCTGCAGTTGATGGCACTCAGCCATAACCTTCCACATCCTTGCTAACCTGTTAAATAATCACTAAATTATTCAATTGCTTCATTTGATCACTGTAGTCTGAATCATTTAATTTAGACTGATTTAGGTCTAACTGGTTGGAGAAGCATGTACAATATGGACAAGTTCACGATCGTAGACTTGACAATCTCCAAGTTCAAACTCAGATGAGAATGAATTCATTTTGCATAAATACATGCAACCAAAGCATAAATTATTAAAAAGAACCTTTGGTTTATTTTATGAAGTAATGAGGTCATGAATTGAAGTTTTGAAACCAGTACAATGTTACTTGAAAATTTAAATAGAGGATAAACTTTTCTCCCTTTTCTTTCAGTAAATTTTGTAGTAAATTATACAAAATACATAAAAACAGAACATCAGAATTCTAGTACCATAGCAAAAGAAAGAGGTCAAGAGAGAAGCATATGGGTTACATATCTCGTAGTTAAAAATATTTGAAGTATAGGTTTAACAGGTGCATGTTCCAATATTTTTGTATAAGTTCACTCAATAAGTCTAATAGAATAATAAATAAGCATTGAGATTCATACGTACCCTTGCACTAATTCTAATATCTGAGGCTCCAGTTCCTCATCCCTTAATGTTTCAATTCTCTTAGAGGCAGATTCAACTAAGTGAATTGAAACTTTTATTTGGGTATGCAGATCAGTTAAGGATGCTCTTGTTTTTTCAGAAAGAGGAGGCTCTTTTCCTTTCACATCTTGATTTCTCAGCTGTGCACACTTCTTTTCATATGCTTTTCGAATGCGTTCACCAGCCTGCATAGACACAAAAGATGACTTATAACTGTCCAACATAAAAGATAATTCCAGAATTATGTTATCCCAATAGAATGAAACTTAAATTTTGTCACATGCAATGAAACTTTAGCTTTCAGCCTCTGTACTGAAGAACTACAGAAGCACAGGATTCTTCACATTTCTACTCCTTTGACACAAGTGTTTCTGTTAATGTTTACGGCTAAAAGTGAAAGGACATTCTTGGGTTTCCCAAAAATTTCCAGAAAATTTATTTAAAGATGAAGACAAAAATGCAGTAAGAACAATGGCAAATCAGTGTTGGGCTCTATATTCTGCAAGAAAGTAATGAAATACAACGTGTGATCACAAAGAAATCATAAAATGAAAGATCTACAAATAAAAAAACACTTTTCGCATATTCAAATCCTTTGCACTCTTAAACAACATGCATAAAACTTTCTTTGGTTATCTGAAAATAAAATTAGAAATTGTACTTCCTCGGTTTAAGTTGTTTGAATGCATAGGTGTATTATACCATTTCCTCCTAAAATGTTTTATTCCATGGAAATAACATGTTCATTATTTCGTTCGTACTTTTTGTTTACAGTGTGCTAGTGTCAACAGTTGAAAATGGATAATTGACACCATTCCTATTAACTATTATAGGAGATGAGGCTAGTCTTATTTGGCACAAAATAGTTCATCGTTCAGAGGCATACCCTAACTTCCTGGTAAAGTTTTTTCTCCCAAGCATATAATTTTTCCAGGGTTGATTGATGATTTCCTGTAAACATGCAGGACTCTTCAGAGAAGTTGCTACTACATTTGTAGTCTTCATCTCTTGAAGTTGAAGAGTTCACTAAAACCCTCGACAATGATGACGATCGAGATGAAGCCGATCTGAACAAAGCTACCGGATTCAACATCTCCATTACTGAAAAATGAAGTTTAGTGTTGAGATTAGCAAACAAATTTAAAGAAGCATCGAGTTATAATGTTTTTTTTCCCTCAAGTACTTAAACTACAGGTTCGACATGGCTAATCAAAAAGGGTTTTAGCAAGAAAGCAGAAAAGCTTCATCTACCACGATGTGACAGAACCAGTAAAACAGTCGTAACAAAAGATGCAGAAAATAAAGCATTCATTTAAAAGAAAAATGCTAGGATTTGATGCCAGTTCTTTCCCACCCCTTCTGCTCTTAACTATTTCACCTGCTGTTAGATTTTATAAAGTAGTTCTATTGCCCTTATATAGTCAATACTTAAAGGTTTAGAAATAAGCAGCAGTAAAAAAATGCAGGAATGCATAGTCAGCATTTTAATTCAATAAAGTATCGCTTCTTAAACCTGTGAGATCATTTGATGTTGATGAGTACTTAGCCTTGCCGGCCTGCAAAATCAGTGATACGTCAGTAGCTGAATTATGAGCAATCACAAACTGACCTTCAAGATCCTTAACAACTTCTGCCATGCTTGTTAGCCTTTGATTTATGTAAACCGTATATCCCGGTGTTTCCTCTTGTGATTCACAATCAGTAACTGCAGTTCCTTTACCACTAATTTGACCTACATTTTCACATTTTGCAACTTCTATGTTTTGAATTTCATTGGATTGTAACCCTTTGTTTGTTTTCTCTGTTCTAGGCCCACTGATTGTTCCATCCTCATTTTTATTATTGACACTATCATCAACATCTTCTGCAGCAACTTCCTCTCTCTTGGAGTTCTCATCAGCCTTAACCCTCTCTTCTTTCTTATTTATCCTTTCATCAATTTCTTTCTTTTCCTTTTTCTCTTCTAATTCAGCTATGCTTTCCTCTTCTCGAACCTGCCTTGCCCGAGCATTCTCATCATTCAAAATATTCTCACCAAGACTGCTAGTGGGATAGCCATAGTAATCTAATGAAGTGAAAGGATTCCAAAAGAAATCCCATTGAGATGTTTGAGCTGAAATTGGAGAACAATTGGGTCTATTGTTGGGGGAGCTATGAAAGATTGAAGAGCTCACTGAAGATGAATGCATTTCCAAAATGCTGCCCATTTCGAAATGATGAACAGGGGCGTAAGCTTCGACTCTGACAGTTTCTGGTGACTGAGGTGGTCTCACTTCAACAGAAACAGAAGGATTTCCACCAGACTTGAGGTAGTTTATTTTACAACATGAGTTGGGTTCAGATTTGGCCGGTGCAACAGAGAAGGATCTTGGTGATATGCAGACGAAATCAGCACTTTTTTTCTTTATTGGGCTGCAGTCGTCTTGTGTAAAAGAATCTAGCATATTATCACGAGACTCGTGCCCAATGATATATTCTCGAAGTGCAGCAGAAACTCTTTTCATTGATTGTATATAAGCAATGTGTCCCGAAGCAAATTCCATTCTATGCTCAACTGCTTGTTTGATGAACTTATTACGGTCCTTACAAAGCTGTAAAAGTGCTTCATTGTCCAACTTCGATGGAGAACATCCCATTCTTTGTTTAGCTTTCTTTCCCTCTCAAACTTTGACCTCTAAGAAATTTCAGGCTTCAAACAAATTGAAACTTTGTTATTCCCAACAGATTCATAAGTATATTCTCCACCTACTTAAGGCAAAAAAATAAGTATTATAGAAGGCACGAAAATAACATCAAGTCAAGAGAAGAGTGGGAACTCGAATTATGAAGTGATACATATATGCAATTCACCTCTCTTCTCAAGCCTTTGCAATAACATAAAAAATAGCAAACAAAAAGATTATTTACTGAATGAATAAGAAAAATTCTTAACTATCAACCTTAGGGTGACAATCTTGTCCAATTAAATCATCCATTTTTAAGTTATTGAATCTGAGAAAAAGATTAATAGGATTCTTTTCCGTTAGAGGACAGAAAGTGAGAATTGGATAAATTCAATAGCAGACAAAATGCAATTTACTTTAGAAGGATAAAACCACAATATCTATTTACTATATCCTTATTTTCAGAATTGAATAACCAGAAAACAAACACCAGATGAATATCAACAATTCAATGAAATTAATAATTGCAAAAATTAAAATATCATTTGAAACTGGTGAATTTTATTTTAAAAACCTGAAAAAGAAAGGCTGCTAATATTATTCCAGAGAATTAAATTGATAAACGAAATTCAAAAAAACTCATCAAACAATAACACCCCAGGATAATGAAAAACCCATTAACGTTTTAAATCGATAAATAAATACTAATAACAAAAAATTAACAGTCAAAATGAAGAATTCAGATCAGCGGAAAACATGGTACAGATAAAAAAATGAACGACATTCTAGAAAAAAATACTTCATGAAATTGTTCAATTCTTACGAAATTTTGAACTAACAAACTGAACAGAAACAAAGAGTGAGAATTGAACTTTGGAGTTTGAGTACAAATAAAGAACATTCGTACCTGAAATGCGGTGGATGTTGCTGTTCGCTTGATCGCAGGTTAATATTTTTTGTCTTGTCGGAGAAGAGAGACGTTGGGAGGAAATTGCAACGGTAAAATTGTATTTTTAAATTTAAAGTAGAAAAAAACAAATCGACAAAAATAGAAAAAAGGCAAACCAAAAGCTTTTAACGTTGGAGCCCAACCCACTACAACGGCCCATGACACTGTATGCCTTTTAGTTAGAATTTTTGGGATAGCAAGAAATGCACCAAATATTCCAATCTAATCGTGGTATAAAATTGGGTATAAATTGGTATCTTTAAACCCACTTTTGCATCTTTATTTACATTTAGATGGATCTAAATTCAAACTTTGATTCAATGAAAAGACTTGGATCTACTTTTTACCTCTTATGGATGTGTGTGTGTAAATTCACATCTTTTTTAAAATTGTTGGCCAAAAATGCAATTTGAA
>CAIGRT010234491.1:0-12648 GCA_903798405.1 Fraxinus platypoda
AATTATCAAAAACAAAAAAAAAAAACCCCCGCCCCGCCCTAAACGGGTAGCGGGGAGGGCCCCCTAACCCCCGTCCCGTCCCGTTGCCATCCCTAATCACAACTTTGGCGTAAGCTCGAGGTCGAACGTCGTTACCATTCAAGAAGTCCTATCTCAGCTTTCCATACAGAGTCTCACTCCATTACACCTTTGTGTCTTAACCACAATTAAAGTTCTAAAACCGTCAGAGGACTACGGGAACATCTCCCTTAGCCTTTTTTTTTTAGGCAGTTCGAAAGTTTTGATTGTGCTCATCTCTCTTGCATTTGCAATTTCAGATCTACTATCTTCAAGTACATTTTTGGTAATATCAGTTATCATTTAATTTTTAGCCATATAGGGTGTATTCAGAAATTGGCACATAAATCCAGTCATTTCATTCTATTAGAAATGCACGTACTTTGGATGTGAATTTTTTTTTAGTAAAGTTATTTATCATCATGATGATAAAATATTGCTGATATGACAATTCGTTATTCCTCACATTTTTCTCTCTCTCTCTCTCATAAAAATTGATTTTCTCAATCTCATTATTACACGTGGACTGTCATATCAACGATATTTCATTATCATAATAATAAATAACATTATTTTTTTAATTGGATGTTTTGATATTTTGTCATTATGTCTATAGAAATTAAAAGAGAAAACAAAATAGGAAAAGGGGAGGGGGAAGGGGAAGGGAAAGAAAAAAAAAAAATAATAAATAACATTATTTTTTTAATTGGATGTTTTGATATTTTGTCATTATGTCTATAGAAATTAAAAGAGAAAACAAAATAGGAAAAGGGGAGGGGGAGGGGGAAGGGGAAGGGAAAGAAAAAAAAAAAAAAAGCCCTCCACTTAACCCTAGGAATAATGATATCCGGTATAATGGTTTTAAGCATCGATCTATGTAGTACTAATGCCGAGTGCATTCACTTAGACCTACCATCTACTATCATTACCTTTATATTCAACTCCTATTCTATTGACGGGGATCAAAATAAGGGGGATCACTTGCAGGTGTAGGTCGAAATGGGGGAGTTTGGTTGTGGTGGAGTGAACGTGGTAGAAATAATTAACATATTCGACTTAATTGAGACTTGCGTGTTTATTTACAAAGTTTGGGGATGCATGTGCTCAAAAAATAACTTTTCCTATTCTAATTCTATATTTTGACTTCCCAAAATATCCAATTGTCCTTTTCTTCTAGTAGCACCGAAATAAAATGAAAGACGCAAATATCCAATAATATATGTTCCCTCTGAAACTCCTAATACAAAAATTTACAAGGGAAGAGGGGCCAATCCAATAATGCACAGTGGATAATAAAAGATGGTTACGTGCCAGCTTTTTTATGCCAATTTCTTGAATCTCTCTTTAAAAACCTTTATCCACAAAATTCTCTTATAATTCTCCCTCAAATAAACCTCAAGAAGAAAATTGATGGCAAAGATCACTGGGAATCTTGCCATGGAATGTTTACAAATATTAGTTCTGTATGTATATGTAACATCGGTTGTTGTTGCAGCTAGAGTGCTGCCTGTTCACCCCTATTTGCAGAGCCATGAGAAGTCCATCAGCAATATTTTTGATACTTCAAAGTATGGCATTTTGCAGATTAAGAATGGGTTGGCCGATGCACCTCAGATGGGGTAATTTTGATTTTCCTTCTCTGTTTTTTTTATCTTGTTTTAGATTTAGTTCTTGTTTTCATGTTGCTTTGAATTGTGGGCTTTTTGGGTCTGAAGTATAATAGATCAAAGTTCAAGATTTGTTCAATTGAACTAAATATTTGGTCTTTTATATTTGCTCGTGCAGTGCGATTAAGAGTTGGGTTTTGCTTATGCGTTTGATTTTGATTTCCGAAGAATCTCACTTTGATTGCTTGGTTTTTATTTTCTATTTGGGTCTATTAGAAAAGAACATATCTTTTTGATTAATGTCTTCAAATTAGAGTCAAGATTTAAATATTCACAGGTGCAGTTGATTTTTATATTTTTAATCGATTGATCTGCAATTAATTTTGTGAATTTTTTTGTGTATTTTGTGAATTTGAATTATTGGGTGGTTGTATTTTGGGCCAGATGGAATAGCTGGAATTTCTTTGCTTGCAATATCAATGAAACAGTAATCAAGGAAACAGGTAATCCTTTGAAATTGCTATCATTGTTCTGCATCGTAAATGTATAGGTTTTCAGTTTTCTACAATGTTTATATATATATATATTAATGGTTATCAAATTTAGCCCCTGTTTGACACACATTATATTTTTCATTCTCATTCTTTTACTCATTTTCAACCACACATTCTTCAATAAAATAATATTTTTCATCACATCAATAACTTTTCCTTCTTTTTCAACCACATATTCCCCATCACAGCAACCAACATTTTAGCCCCTGTTTGGTCCACATTATTTTTTTCATTCTCATTCTTCTACTCATTTTCAACCACACATTCTTCAATAAAATAATATTTTTCATCACATCAATAACTTTTCCTTCTTTTTTAACCACATATTCCCCATCACATCAACCAAAAAAATGCATTCTCTCCACAAAAATGCCTACCAAACAGAGGTTTAATATACAAGTATAACTTTTTAATCGGGAGGTTTAATGATGATTATCATACTGTGACTAGTAATTACAGTCATGTATAATTGTTTGTAAGGCACTGAAGAATTTAGTCGAGCGATTCATTATAACATTTTCGTGTGGCAAACATGGTTTGACATTTGAATCTAATATGACTGGATCAACTCGAGAGCATTATTATGTGCTTCCATAATCTAATTAATTTTACCTTGAACTAATGGATCGTAAGAACATGGCATGATTATTGCTGGAGTCGTTTTGATGCCAAAAACCCCAATTTTGGCAATCATTTGGAGGATCTTTTATTAGTATTTTCTTCTTTCTAATAACAAATCTAATCAATGGTTTCTTATTTGAATCTATTTGTGAGGCAAGGGTAATGTAACTTGCCATGGGAGAAATTTGGTAAGGCATATATTGGGTGACCCAAAATTGGGTCTTCAGCTATTTCCTTGACATTAAATTTTTGGTACGGTGAAGTTTCAAAAAGACTTGTTTCAGAGCTTTGGTGACATGACTGGGACGTATTTTTCCATAAAAATGTGGGTAAGGTAATATTTTGTGTATAAGGTTAGTGAAACATCAGGTTACGTGTATTTGTTCAGCTTTTCCCCTTTGGTTGGCTCCTCATAGAAGCTGATCAGCTATCAATTTTATCTTCTTTATTCCTTTTAAATATTTCGCAACATGTCCAGGCATATATATGCTCTGATTTTTTGCTTGTGTTATCATTTGGTGCCTCCATAACACATTAATGGCTATAGTTGCTGGCAGAATGCTTCAGACACACTTGGTTTTTTAGTTCACTTTGGAATCACAAATATGCACCTCAAGGGAGTTTTGTTTGCACCTTTAATTATAGTTTCAGTGTAAACTTCCTATTATTTTGGGCTATTTTCTAGAAATGGTCCGTTCTTTGGGTTTTTTGGGTACAAATTGATTTGTCTGATCCTATGCTCATCCAGGAATAACTAAGTTTTCCTTTTTGCTCTTTGACAGCTGATGCACTTACTTCAACTGGTTTGGCCAAGTTAGGCTATATCTATGTGAATATAGGTAATCATCTGGCATCTTCCATGAATGGTTTCACCATATAACTTGACATCTCCTTATCTATGATACTTCATAAATGCAGATGATTGCTGGTCTGAGACGGAACGGGATTCGAAGGTAAATTTTCAGGCTGTACAAATTTCACATTATTGTTATGCCTTTTATACATTGATATATATTGTTAATTGTAAATAAAGAGACGCCTTATTTTTCTAATTTTTGAAAGAGGATGTTTTATTTTGTACATTTTTTCTTTGATTTCTCCTTCAATATTTGAGCAACTTTGCTGAAAGGACTATGAGTATCTTCCTGATGATCAAAATGAACTAAGTACCAAAGAATTTATGTGAAAAGTATTTATGCTAGGTGCTAACGTTTAAATTGTTTGGTTTTAAAGGGCCAATTGGTTCATGATCCAAAAACTTTTCCATCAGGAATCAAAGCTCTTGCCAACTATGTACATTCTAAGGGCATCAAGCTTGGCATATACTCGGATGCAGGGTATGAGGAGTTTCATAATATTTGAACAGAATAGGCTAGGCAATAGCAATAACTGTGTTATTCTGATTATAACTGTAGTGCAATTCTGTTAACATCCTTTTTTATCCCTGCTGATTCAAATGATTGAAAATTGACAGGGTTTCCACTTGTCAAGTTCGAGCTGGGTCACTTTATCATGAATATGATGATGCAGCACTATTTGCATCTTGGGTCAGTTTACGTTTCTTCTATCACTAACTTCTGCTGTCTCTAGTTTATGGGTAATGCAAGTATTTATTTTCAATTTCATCATTCCACCCTTCATTTAGGGGTAGGGTAGCTTTGGACTTAGTTTCCTTGAGATTAAGTTTATATCTAATCTCAGCAGTCCAAAATAACTGTGTGATTTGTTTTCTTTCAAATTAAAGGGCCTAATGGAAAAAATGTTCAAGATTTAGCAGGCATCGTCTGATAAATACCTTTAAACTTTGGATTTTGGAATACCTAGACACAATTATGTAATTGTACAAACATCAAAGGTTTCGTATGATTGCCTATCCACGTATACCCTTTCTTTTGTTATTAACTCCCTATCTTTTTACTATGTCGTTGAAATCCCATGCATTCTGTGCTATCTAGGGTGTCGATTACTTGAAGTATGACAACTGTTTCAATCTGGGCATTAAACCAGAGAAAAGGTCCGTGCCTAGTTTATTTCATGGCTTGGTATCTATAGCTTGGTCTAACTATGGCTTCACAATTCTCAGATACCCACCCATGCGTGATGCTCTAAATGCAAGTGGACGCGCAATATTTTATTCAATATGTGAATGGTATCTTTCATTAAGCTCAGGACTTATCTTTTAATTCTTTTTTCGCTTTTATCTTTTCATACAATGGATTCACTTGCATGGTAAGAGCTCACTTTGGCTTTCTTCTGAATCTAACAGGGGTGAAGACGACCCTGCTTTATGGGCAGGCAAGGTGGGAAATAGTTGGCGAACAACGGAAGACATTAATGATACATGGGCAAGGTTCTGAACTCTTGTACCTAAGCTCTTAGGTGTAATTGGAAAAGGAAATTCTTCGGTGTTTGTGAAGGTGTATAAAATGATGTGATTCCGTCAATTTTAACATAGAAGAATTTCTTTACCCGTAAAACTAGTCAAAGGAACATTATATACAAGAGTATCTTACATATTTCAGTTTTGGTAAAAGACACTATAACTGGTGTACCCTCATCCATTTCAGAGCCAACTTTCGCTTATTATGAAGATCACGAGGTCCAAAATTTTTAAGACATGACAATGTGTTCTAGGTAGAAGCAATGCTTGTAACATTTGAACCCATTCATGATGCTGATCAAGTTCTCATGTTTCAATTGATACCTTCCCCTTTGGAGAAACTCAAACAGAACCTGACGTAAACACTGCAGCTAAAAATGAATAAACAAATCCTACTGGGGAAAGAATTTTGGATGCTTTTGTTTTTTCATATAATCTTTCCTGGTTATTGTTAAGTGTTAACCAAGAAATTTACTGAATTGATATGACTTCTATTGTGTTCTTGTTTAGCATGACTGCAATTGCGGACATCAATGACAAGTGGGCACCCTATGCAGGACCTGGTGGATGGAATGGTAGGAACAAGATCTTTGTCTTCTCCTACTGGTTGACTCAAGATTCAGCTCTGAATTCCATGTATGTAATTCTGATTTACCGTTTCATTGACACTGTTTTTGCAGATCCTGATATGTTGGAAGTTGGAAATGGGGGTATGACTTACATGGAGTACAGAGCACATTTTAGCATTTGGGCTCTAATGAAGGTGCTTTAGATCATGACTACAAATTTTCAGTTGCATATTGTTTTAAGACCTAAGTGATACCATTATATCATTTCACAAGTATGGCATGGGAACAGTTAATTTTTTATTTTTTTTGGGGTTAATCTCGTGCCTGCTAAATATCTGTTTCTTTTAGATGTATTTCTCCTGTTATGTCAGTCGGTCTGCTCACTTCTCATATACTGTTTAAAAAGTCCAATCATTTTTACAAGCCTTAATTTGTGAATCCACCTTTGCGTCGAATGACATGGACTAGGGGTTTGTTTCCTTGACTTTTCAGGCCCCACTTTTGGTTGGTTGTGATGTAAGAAATATGACTGCAGAGACATTTGAAATTCTAAGCAACGAGGAGGTTATTGCTGTAAACCAGGGTAAACCACTAAATTTCATGCTCTCTTTTTCTCTCTTGTTTGTGGATGGAGGTAAAGAATTTAACAAAGTGGGGAAAAAAATTCAAGAATTGGACCAGTTTTGAAGTCTTTATTTAGGCTTTGACTCGTGTCTCTATTTACTTTGTTGGAAATACTATGACATTCTGCTTCCTTTTCTTTTATATCTCAGCAACTGAAATTTTATTTTGCTTGCAGATCGACTTGGAGTTCAAGGAAGGAAAGTTCATGTTTATGGGCATGATAATTGCTATCAGGTAATTTGCCTCTTTCACCTTTTTGAACTTTTTCTTCCTCTCTTTTGGCTTCACATCTTTAATGATTCTGATTTATTGAATGTTCTGTTCATCTGTAATAAACTCTAGCATAAAACTTCCTCATTAAGGGAATAATTTTTTTATTTAGGGCGTGTTTTATCCCTATTTTTTTGTATAAAATGCATTTTGGAATAGTAGATTGGTGGAGAATATGTGGTTAAAAAATAAGAAAATATTTTGGATTTGCGTGTAATATTATTTTATTGAAGAATGTGTGGTTGAAAAGAATAGAGAAAAATGTATTTTGGAAAAAAATGGGGATCAAACAAGGGCTCAGCTTTTACAGAAAGAATTTTATAGGGATTCCTTGTACTTCTTGTGTGTGTATGTGATAATTGTGTTCATTCGAACCAAACTCTTGGTTTTTCAAATTTTGAACACAGTTCTATCTCTGGTAATGAGCAGTCAAGGACCAAAGCCTTCTTTTATTTGATTAGTATATTTATTTTTCATTTCTTGGATTTTTCTTTGTTTTCTTCTGGTATTTTCGTCTAGAATTATTCAATGCAATGGTGGAATAATTCTTGCTGTTTTAATGAAAATCAATAACTAACTTGGGATTACATCATTTCCACCTTATCTGATTAAAGCTAATATAATAACGTAGACATGCATTTAGGTTAATTGGTTAGGAACTTAGGATGTTTCCATTGACTCTGATTCTGATAAATAAATGACAATTCATTCTATACGTAGGTTTGGGCTGGTCCGCTTTCTGGAAATCGTTTGACTGTTGCTTTATGGAATCGGTGTTCAGAACCAAGCACTATTACAGCTAAATGGGATGCACTTGGACTTGATTCTTCTACCACTGTCTCTGTGAGAGATTTGTGGAAGGTTAGTAACACTTCTCTGGGTAGTGCATAGTTTCACCATATAACTAGTCTGTGATCAGTCAATACTTGTTTATGGTATCATGCTCACACACCATAAGAGTTGCTTTTGTTTTTGAATCTCATCTAGGCCATTGTTCTTTAAGTATATTTTTCGCCGCTTTCATGCAAATTGAACCATTCTGAATCTACTGATATGAAAATGGAAATCAAGTATATGAATTATTATAACACTGGTAATCCCATTGGCTTTGACAGTTGCTAGCTTCTAATTTATTTTTATTTTTATCCTTCTACAGTTGATGTGTGTAATCATGAAACTTGCCTTAATTTCACATCGATGTGAGTCGAGTCAATTTCAGAGGACCTTTAACGATATTTCAATCTTTATTTTCCTTATTGGTTGCAGCACGAGTATGTTTTACCCAATAGTGTGGGCTCGTTTAGTGCTCATGTTGATTCGCACAGCTGTGAAATGTACATTTTTACTCCTCAGACAGCGACAGCAAGTGAATAATTATATCGAAGTGAGCTTCATAGCTTGGAACAACTGTTTTGGCGGTCGACACCCACATTGAGAACGAAAAGCACGATTAGTATGTTGGGTATTCAAGTCTCCCCATCTTATGTTGCTGTGTCCTCCATTGTTGCTGTCTTTTAAGTTTTAGTGAAGTTCAGCATTGATTATTGTCAATGTATAAATAATTTAAGTACTTGGTTGGTATGCGGACCTGAAAATATTATCAGAACGGGGATGGACATGTTTCTCTTTGGTACGCGGATCTTAAGTTTCTTTTCGTATTTTTCTTATATTGAAGTCCTTTCAGGTTTGAGGATTTTACGCATACTCATTCAAACCTGAAAGAGGCTTTGGACCGTTTGGCAAAACTTTTAAAAAGTCAAAAGTTGAATCAGAAATTAAAAAGTTATTTTTAAAGGTTTGAATAATTTTCTGAAAGTGTTTTGTTTGAATCGACTCAAGATATCAACTAAACTTTTAGTTGGTTGAAATTGGTACATTGTGCGTGCACACAGGTTGCGACGGTCAACTAAATTCTTTTCTAAATTTGTTTCGTGCTCCATTCTACTAAATTCTTTTCTAAATTTGTTTCATGCTCCATTCTTCGTGGGAGACGAGATGAGTTTCTAATCAACAATAGCAAAGAGCAATAGACGCATTTAATTTAGAGCTCAACAAACATGGAAAAGAACACAGCATTTTATACAAGCTTTGGTGCATCATTGTATTAACAAGCAGCTAACAAAAAGGGCATGGCCTCCTTGCTTATTCTTATCCTTCCGGACACTGATATGAGAGCAGTATTCCAGCATTATTAGGTTTCACACATCAAGATTCAGGGCACTCTTTATCATACACGTCGCTTGCATATTTCCAGTTGATGACTTTCCATATATTCTTCAGATAATCCGGTTTCACATTTTTGTACTGCACACAAACAAGAAAAATGCAATCAGTCATGTCGATACAAACTCAGTCAAAAACGTAATATTAGCACCATTGCCTAGCCCTTAAAATTTTCCTCGTCCAGAATAAGTGGAATTTGATAAGCATTCAGTGAAAGAAAAGCAAGAATTACCTGCAAATAGTATGCATGCTCCCAGACATCAATACCAAGCAGAGGGATCAAACTTGGTCCTTTAGTTACAAGAGGATCCTGCAAGTAGTGATGGACAAGAAAAAATACATAACTTCTATTAATTTCATCAGAATGGCTGAATATGATCGTTGTACTTTGTTGCCGAAGACCATATTTTGGCAGTACCACCACATTCTCTTTCTATTTAATTGAGTAGGTTATCTTATTTCCATAATTTATTTACTGCCAAATAACCATCTTAGTTTTTGCATTCTTATTGATAATTGTCAACAACAGAATGTGCAAATTCAAGAATATCATCACCAAGGTGCATGACTACCACATCGAAATAAGACTGCAGACTTGACTGATAAGACTTGCCTACTCTCTAATACAGTTGTCGGTTGAGGCAATTCTAAAATTCAATACAATTTCCCCACTTGACCTCTCGTTTTGTTTAAGGGATAAATCTCACATTAAATAAAGATGAAATAAATAACCAACATATAATGATCTACTCTAAACAAGGTTGACCTTTCACGATGGTATTTTAAGTCTTAATATCGTATCAGAGGCCATTAAGCTCAAACGAGTAATTCGATCAACTAAGACTCAAAAAAGCACATAGATTCCAAGATTGTTCTCAAACGAGTCACCATCTTGCAAGAGTATGTTAAGGGATAAACATTGAACAAAGATAAAATAAATAACATAAGGGTTTGGGCCACTCCATTTGACAAAGTTGGCCTTTTAAGATAAAACTCTTAACACGTTTGACAACCCTGCATGCAACGCCAAAATTTTTAAGAATAGATGCAAGGACATTAAGTCATTTCCCAGCAAGGATAATATCTTTTCTTGTATAATATACACGTGCAGTTCCCAACCTTCGATACGGTCTTAATTTCTTCCCCAACCATTTTTTTGGAAACGGTCCAATCAAGCATTGAATTTGAGAAAAGGACAATTTTGCCCTCAGCTTTAATCAAGTATCATAAATAAAATAAAATTATCACCACTTTCATCCAAAATCCTGCAAGTCATACTATCAGGATCCAAGCCTTTGCAGGAAGCCTACAACCTCAACTTATTTGCTTCTGCAATCTTCTGGAATCACACATTTGTGCAGCAGACAATTAAAAGTCAAACTTTCTGTAGCAGCAGCTAGAATGTGTTGGGGTTGGGGACTGTTACAGGGTGGGAGCCACCAGGCAGACAAGAGGCAGGTATGGTTGGGGATATTATGGAGTGGGGTTGGGAGGTGAAAGAGGGTGATTTTCTTTTTCATATTTACTTTTGTTGCTTATTTGAACTTTAAGGCAAAAAAAATTCTTTTCAATAAATTTAACACCCAATTTGGGTGGTTGTCATAGGCACTCCACCTAAAATGAAAGATTAAGGAGTTAAGTGCCAAAAAAGGAGAAGAAAGTGTGACCTGGTCCAAGGTTTGGGACCATGAATGCAAATTACCTAGATTTTTTTATTTTTTTTTATCTTCACTTAAAAGTCACAACTACTGCACTTACAACAACTGGCGTTCACTTAGAAATTCATTAATCCAGCATACAGCGAAATTATCCCCGTATCATCTGTTCACAATTCTCCCATACCCCGGAAGGCAGGGATACTGAGAGGCTAAAGTTTAGCTTCCATGTTATCCTAAATTAGCACTACCCTTGTCTGATTTTCCCAGTAAATACATGTGCAAGCTATGAAGGAAATAAAGCAAAATCAACATTAAGCACTGAAAATCAATATCATAATATCTCAAATATCAATCACTTTTGACAACAAAATCTTGCAACAATTACCTGATTTCCAGTGGTTTCAACTACCAGGTGCTTCAACTCTTTGTCCGCACCAAGCCACTGTACGTTCAAACAACGTAAACTAAGATCCTGTTTGTCTACCCTTTTTACAAACATTGTTTTCTACAGTAAACAATCTCAACCACATATTCACTCAATAAAATATTATACACACAAACCAATAAAGTTATTTTAAATTTCAACCACACATTCTCCAAAAAATACTATTCCTTACTTCATTTCTTTACCAATAATGGTAGACAAACAGGCTCTAAGTTTTACCGCAAACCAAAACTAGAGGAAAAAAGAGGGGGAGAGAAAATTATCTTCGTATGCATCGTTTATGGATATCGATTGCCAGCAAAATATGATTTGCCACCTAACCAGAGAACTTACCACNAATGGTAGACAAACAGGCTCTAAGTTTTACCGCAAACCAAAACTAGAGGAAAAAAGAGGGGGAGAGAAAATTATCTTCGTATGCATCGTTTATGGATATCGATTGCCAGCAAAATATGATTTGCCACCTAACCAGAGAACTTACCACCCATCCGGAGCCCTGTAAAGCAGCACCTTCTGCATTCATCTCCTGTATTAAAGCTTCCAAGGAACCAAAGTTATTGTCAATAGCCCAACCTAAAGAACCCTTGGGAGGTTCACCACCACCTTCCTGTAAGGAAATTTTAGATTTTTAGAGATTTTATCCCAAATTACAGAAAATAGGGTGATATTGAGCAAGAGGTTCAAAAATCAAGAAGGTAAACTTACACGAACAGGGGCAAGATTCTTCCAGAAAATTGAGTGATTCACATGACCTGCTTAAGAATGTGATTAGAGTTGTATCCCAGATGATGTACAGAATGCTGGTCAGTTGATTACGTATGCATGAAAAGTTCCATAATTAGTGGAGGACCTACATTCTCCACGAAGACATGAAAAAAGCAGAAAAATTCCCCGGTGCATCTTGCAAACTATGTGGCAACTTCAGAGTTTTTTGATATTGGAATTGGGATTCAAATACAACCAAAGTCGTATATAGTACGCCTTTCACGGTGGCAACCTTTATAGTCTAGTTTGTGCATAGGGGCTTAAAAAGTCTAGCCTATATCATTGACGATGCAATTTACTTCCACTTCAACGTAGAGTACAAGTCACTTGAATTAGAAGTTTATTGTACTAAGGAAATAACTTTTCATTGCAAATCTCGTGATATCTCAGTTCATTGAGATCGTTTGGTTGCTTAGACCAAAATATCCTTAATGTATGTTAAATTTGAGAATTTCTTGGTCATCAGTTCACGTTGAAATCAAACACACTCCATTAAGTTATATTTTTCCAAAAATATGGATTCTTATTGAGCTCAGTTATTTCGCTACAACATGTTGATATTGTCACCGGAGGCCTTGCCAACATAGTTCAATATGCAAAAAGGTCAACATTTTGTTACCATCTGTCTATTGATCAGGTAGTACAATAGTTCAGTATTTCCTAATGTTTTCCGATTAACTTTCACCACTGCCTTCTAAAGAATTTAAAATATAAATGTTCTGCATGCTGATTAGACTTCCTACACCGTAACCTGTTTAACTATTCTAGCTCACATACGTAATTTGACTTTACAATAAATTCATATGTAATGAGAATCCAGGTCTTTGTGAAATCCAGAGATCAGCAAAACAATCCACATACAGATATCTGATAAT
>CAIGRT010234493.1:0-11366 GCA_903798405.1 Fraxinus platypoda
AATTAGCCCAAGACCCGGCCCAAACCTAATTGCCATGTGTGTTGCTCTGGTCCGTAGATCTGCTGCCTAATCTACGGTGATGATGCTGCCTATATCAGGAGTTGGATGGCCATTTTCTTCGTGATTGATTCATTCTGTTTTCTCACTGGCTTGGTGCGAGAAAGCTTCTGGGTTCTCAGTTCTTCGTGTTCTCTCTGTCTTCTCTTTCGATTCCTTGTGATAGTATTTGTCTTTGTGATTCTAGTCTTGGTGATTGTTCGATTGAGAGTTGTGAGAGGTTTGATAGGCTGTAATGGTTTCGGGCCATTGAGTAGCTGCTTTGTGCATTTTGTTAGGGTTTTGGGTTCTTGTGGCTAGATCCTTTGTACAGACGGGTACAATGTCTTTGTGAATATTCTGAGCCCTGAAAATTGATATACTACTTGGTGTGGTTAACTTTTGGTTTCTTCTAAGTGAATATGGTTACTGCTTCCGTTGGTTCTTGAGGATTCTTGAGGCTTATTCCCTTACAATTGGTAAAAACTTTGAGCCTTCTCGTGAAGTGGGATGGACCTCATAATTAATAGTTTGGCACATCCAAAGAGAAAAGAGAACTTCCTCTAGAACTCTATGTGGATCACTTCCCTAGCAATCATCAAGAAAATAATTCATAATAAAATGTACCTCGAAGCATTGTTATAGTACCTCGTGGTGTTGCAGCAATTGCACCCCATCAGCCTCACACGGTCACCCAGAATAGCAAAAAACCATGCTTTTAACTCCTTTTTTCAGAAAGAAATCAATGCTAATTATTATTACTATATATCAGCCATGACCACATCAAAAATGAATTTGGGGACTCCCCAACCCATTCCGTGTGAGTAAAACCAAAACATGACTTTTAGCATGAGTATGGCAACACGATTAGCCGCACACATAACAAAAATACATTTTAAAGCAGAAAAAGATGAAGCTAAATCAGTGATAAAAACCAGCAGGCAGATGGGCATGGATGGAAGGAGCCTGAATAGCCTTAAATGCATTTCCACAATCTGATTCCACCGTGGAGATATCCAGCTCATAAGCTCTAGCAAATCGTAGGCCTTCCAGGATTGAATAACATTCAGCCAAATAAGGGAAAATGCGGCCATGAAAAAGGTTTAATAAGCTAGCCATTACAAGATCCTTATGGTTACGAACCACTCTACCAACACCATAGCCCTCACCGGCTTTAGGAAACTGCCACTGGGTAAGGACAGGACCAGGTGGCAGGCTGTTGAGATTGTCCAGAAACGTTTATCCTTGAATTCCATGAGGCACACAACCGCTTCATTCATTACTAGGCACGGAGATCCAAATGCCTCGCAGTTGAATACTAAAGAGTTCTCTTTTCCAGCAAAGCGATCCAGTTACAAATCCATATCCTCATATGATAGATGCTTCTTAGCTCCTAGAATTCTCTCCCCCATGCTATACATTCTGTTAAACGGATCGTATAAATCCGAGGGAAAGAGCTCCCAGATTTGCCGAGAATTCGGACACTAGATAGGGTGGAGTCTAGTTTCCGCCTCCTCTCTACAGCAGCTGCATTTGCAGTTGACATCTAGGTGAAGCCGATGAAGGGACACACTAGATGGAGAATATCCAGAAATGCATGCCAATTGCCAAATAATTACTTATTTTTAAGTTATGGTTCATTCACGAGTAAACGTATTAGGAAGCAAATTTTTAAGCTTAACCTGAACTGCTGCAAATGCTTAGCAAACTATTTCATGCCTAGTTGGTTAGTAGCCGTACATTACATGGAAATTCAATTGCTGGTTTGGGAATGAGTTACATGTATTGAAATTTCTCAACTAATTTGCCACAACAATCTGTTGAAAATATTGTGATGGAAAATTTATTGCAAAATTCATAGATTTACAGGTAAACTCAGCTTTTTGCCCCTTCACAGTAAATGATTTGGCAAACAAACTGAAATTTCTCCATAGGAACATGCCCCGAAAGGATTCGAAGGGCTGATTTGGATATGGTGCAATCTGTTTTACGATGAATTTTGAACCTATTTGCAATGGAATAACCTATTTGTTGACAAATTATGTGAGAGTTTCTTTTTCTTTTTTCCTTTTGGTCCTTCATTCTTGTCCATATTATTCCTCTCAATTCCATCAGAAATCTGAATTATGACAAATAATCAATCAGATAATTAACATCTGTTTTACCGTATTATAATACATCGATATTTTCTAAACTGTTGAGTACTAACTAGAAATGCAAAACATCTTGTATCCTTAATCGTTAAGTTATGATTATCTGTTTCATGTGCATCTTTCAACATTGGAATTCTAACCTCAACTACTAGCTAGATGACAAAAGAATAATGTTTGATGAATTTTCCAAAGTTTCAACCCTTTTTCCTATCTTCCATTTGTTTGAAAACAAAGATTATGTCACATATATACAGATCATAAGACGACACGATGACAGGGTTCACAGTTGGCACTCCACTCTTAATCCTATATATAAGTTTATCATTACTCATTCTGCACTTAGAAAGTGATTCACTATGGCATATGAAAGCAAAAGAAAAGTGCAATCAATCATATTGTGGACGATATTTTATGCTCTACAATGTCAGGTTCATTTCATATTTGCCCGGCAGCTGCATAATGAAACAGGAGCACCAGCTCAATCTCCAGTTCCCAGTCCTTCATCCTACTATTTCTTAGTAGAAGGAGATCCTCTTGAAAATGGGTAACATGATTTTTCCAAGTTGAAATTTGATTTGTCGCTACTTAAAATCAAGATTCTGACCCATCTAAAACACATTATGATTCTTCGATTTGCAGGTTTATTCGTGCTACAGTGCAAGTGGGAAACGGTTTAAAACAATTCTTTCTTGATATTGACACTGGCAGTGACCTTACATGGATTACTTGTTCCCCTACTAACATTAAGTTTCTAAAGGTAATAAGTTTTACACTCTATGAATATACAGATAATTTATCAAGTTAGATTAAAATGGAGAAATTAATAAATTGGAGGTTTGCAGCCTTTTAGCATATACCCAACCCCAAATGGTCCTTATGTGACCAACAACAATTTCGTGTCATGCGTGGATGCCTCCATATGTGGATTCGTAGAAAAACCAGTAAATCCACAATGTAGTCTGCAAAATCAACAATGTGATTATCAGGTTGAATATGCAGACCATGGTACATCTCTTGGTGTACTGGTTAGCGACACATTCTTATTCTCTTCCTCCTTAAAGGGCAATCCTCTGCAATCCACCACCAGTCTCACCTTTGGGTAAGAAATTTTCTCGTTTTGCAAATCAAACATGGTTCCAAATTTTGTCACAATTAATTCTGTCATTAGATTAATCGGATACCTTGTTTAATTATACTGAATAGCTTTCTCAAGTTCTGTTGAATAGGCAGATGTTTTTGAAATGCAGATTAAGCTATTAATATTTGCTGACATTTCCAAGATAATTAACTCCTATAATTGCAATACTCCTCTTACTGGCAGGTGCGGATATCATCAAGAATTTTCTCCTTCACTTCATCCTCCTTTTGCAGATGGTGTCCTAGGCCTAGGCAGTGGCGAAACAAGCATTTTGTCACAGCTAAGCGAACAAGGTCTTATTAAGAAGGTTATGGCCCTTTGCTCGAGTGATAAATCTGGCTCTGGATATCTTGTCCTTGGAGATTCTCTATCAAACTCACCAGACATTATGTGGAGATCACTGTTGAACAATCATGTTGAGTAAGCAAAATTCACTGAAAATTAAGTTAGTCCATACCAAAATGTATTTTGCAAAGATTATTATAAATACTGATTTACACGTGTCAAATATAACGTGCAGGCAAAATTTGCTTGGCCCTGCAGACCTCTATTATGAAGATAATCTTCTTGCATCAGGGCTGCAATTTTTGTTGGATAGTGGGACTACTTATAGCTACTTCAGCCTTAAAATATACCAACCTGTTCTTTCTCAGGTGATACAAAAGAGAGAAGAATTCTGCTTATCATTTAGAATTTCACAGAATAAATTTATTAGTTACTAGTTGATTCTCAGGTGAAAGAATTGGCGGCCAAGGTGGGAACCCCAGTTGTGGATCCGTATCTTCCTGTCTGCTGGAAACCTATGACATCTTCTGATGACTTCTTGGACTATTTCTGGTCCATGTATTTGAGCTTCACCAGTGATGATGATGTCAATTTTGAACTAGCACCGTTTGACTATCTTACTATTAGTGTAAGAACCTGTCAAATATCAGTATGATTGCGGTAATTTTTCACGAGAACCTATTAAATACTTAGCAATCTCTTAAATTGCAGCCTCGCGATAATGTGTGCTTGGGGATCCTAGAAAGCCAGGAACTTGGACCGGATGTTGAAAACCTGAACATAATTGGAGGTAATAAATACAAAGGCATCAAAAGAATGACTTAATGAATTTTTCATCTATGAAGTTAATTATCAAATTTTGGCTGCACAGATCTTCCTCTGCAACAGAGGTTGGTGATTAATGACTATGAAAACCAGAAAATTGGTTGGACTAACGTGGTCGTGGATTGCAGCAATCTACCAGCGCAGCTTTCTTGTAAATTTCTATTTTCTTATACTTGACTCATGGAGCTATGCTATGCAATTCAAATTAATGTTTACTGAAGTGTTCATCTGTTTTGCACGAAAAAAGCCACAGGCTCTGATATGATTCCTGCAAAAAAGAGAAATGGCAAATCGCAGAAGGGAAAAGATCTCAGTCGTAACGGAAAAAATAGCGGTCAACGGCACATGAGAAAAAAGAGGAAGCAAGACTTCATTTCGCCCTAAAGTTGATTTTCATGTTGGATACAACTTATGATAATGAAATTTCACCACATCAGAAATTCTCAAACCTATGAATAATTGTATCTGATTATTAAGTCATGCATATTTTGGCTGCCTTCTCGTCAAATAACAGTGTCTGCTACTCTCACAAAGAAATTCACTGATGTATGCTAACTAGTTTGGATCCATTCAAAGAGCAGTTACTAATGATTGACGAGTTTTTATTCTTCGAAGTTGGTTCCTTTGTTCTCTATAAAAAGAATAAACAAGGTAAGCCTAACTCTCGGTAAACTGTGTGCTAAAGTTTTCGACACTCCATACGAAACGGATAGTGTTGGAGAATCTATTTGGACTGAATCTGAACCCTCATGAATGTAACCTAAATTTTTTCACTCTTTATAGTTGTTAAATCATTTGATCTAAAAGTTTAATTTATTAGAGAGGACTACATATATATCATTTAAATATTGTCTTCAACACACTCCTCACATGTAGACTGGATTCTTTTTCTCCCATCAAAGCCTTATACACATGCACAATTTCATTTAAATGAGTGGCGGCAAAACTTGAATCCAGAACATACGATGTTGAACCACACGTTCTAAAAACTTAAGTTGTTAGTGACGTAGGCGGAAGCAATATATTAATGATAATAGAGAAGAACTAAAATATCATGATACTTAACAATCAAGACTCGTTGATTTACGCACGAATGTCGAGAATTGATTCTTGAACAACATATCGTCCATGTATTACTTGGACCCAAAGAATTGGGAATCTCCCGATTTCAATATTTTATTTAATAAATAAACCAAGAAACTCTTACCAGAGTTCAAATATTAATAAAACATGAAAAAAAACCCTAAAAAGAATAAAGACTAGATGCAATTTTGAATCATATTGTGGACTATAATTTATGCTCTGCGATTTCAGGTTTGTTTCACAGTAGGCTATCAGCTGAAGAAAGAAACACGAGTACAGGCTCAATCTCCAATTCCCAGTCCTTCATCCTATTCCTACTACTTTCTAATAGAATGAGATGATTATGAAGAAGTTAAATTTTGAAAACATTGCTACTAAAAATTAACATTCTGATGAAACAATTATAATTCTTCATTTTCCTGGTTTTTGCATGCTAAAGTTCACGTGGGTAACAAATTATAGGAGCTTTTTCTTGACATTTATACTGATAGTGACCTTACATGGATCACTTGTTACCCGACGAACATTAAGTTCTAAAGGTATTCTTTTCATATTTGAACCTCTACAAGAGAACTACTTTTGAGGTTTTTGCTGCCTTTTAGCGTATAGCAAACCCAAATGATCCTTTCCAATTGATATCAGCTTCGTTTTCAAGATCAAGATGCCGCCTGAAGTTTGGGTTCAGTTGATCAATGAGTTGGCTGATATCGAGTACGTACCTCTTCCTAGGCTTAAACTTTCATTTTGTCCTAGGTTACAAAATGATAACTTGTTAATTTAAAATTAAAGTACTTTTTCACTGGTAATAAGTTTGGAGAGTCTCTGTGTACTGAAAAAAAAAAACACACAGAAAACATACAGAATACACACAAATAGACGGAGTCCCTTTTTTTGGCAATACTTAATTCACATGGGCCCACCCCCCATGTGAGTATCTGTATTTTTTCTGTATGAATTTTTCTGTACAAGCAAAAAAATTCATAAGTTTGAGTAGTCATACGATGGCCTTTGTGGTGTTTCATTGATCTCAATCATATAATACGAAGCATTTGATAAGTCGAGGACTAAACTGTAAGCTCTTCCACAGTTTTTGGACTGAAATAAAATTCTCATGACGGGATCGAGTTCTATTTATAATACATTCATGCATGTAAATTGCTGTTTCTGGCTTGATATACAGATTTCACTAAATTAATTTAGGTCAAAGATAAACTACCTCACCATCCTTTGATGAAGCAACAATTTCATTTCTGAAAAATTGAGAGCATCCTAATGAACCATCACATGCGCACCGCAGTTTCATGATTATTTTCCCTTTTATATTAAACCGCTCAGCACATTTCATTATGCAGATACAGGTTGACTTTTGCTTGCAATGATAAGTTGCAGCTCGGAACACTGCCTCTGAGTCGCCGGCTCAAGGAAAGAAAGCCAGCTAGCCCTCATAGTGGTAAACCCGAAGAGAGATTGGAGTAGGTAGACCATGAGCGGTAAGGTTTTCATTCTAAATTCTGTAACGGAAAAAGTTTAGCATTCACATATATGATTGGATGTTAATGAACTCGAGTCATATCAGATTGGTGTTAATCCATTGTCACTTTCTGTGTTATTTATGTGCACCTTTACATTTTCCTCTGATTCCTACAAACTTTCCTATACAAGTTTCTATTAGAGAGATTATTTCGTAATAAAATGAGCATTTATCGGGCTTTGATTAATTTTGTCAGAGAGATTATTTCGTACTACGTCTATGAGCCTCAATCAAGTAATAATTGTGTGTACAGAGTCATCAATTCACAGTGCAATTATCAAAATTTGGTCACAATATATCGTAGTTCAAGATGTGGCAGTGCGATTCTATTTTCAATTTGACAGTCATATCAATATTCAAGGTGACAACTAGAATAAATATCAATCACGCGTGGTGGCCGTATTTCAAAACAAAGACGATAAATCATCAAATAGCTTAAGCAAAAATTTGGCAACACAACTCCAGAAGACGAGCAACATTCGATTCTTGAAATATGAATTAAGCATTCTAACAAAGTACAGTATTCAAATGGAATTAGTCTTCTAGGTTTGCCTACAAGTATCAATCCATCCTTCCCTTCAAGATTCTCTCTGTAACTTCAGTTGGCGTACTGCCACAATCGAAACAATTCATGTAAGCAACTGAGTCCCGTTGATATTAACTAAAGAAACGCTTGATACCAAATTAGCATTTTCTTTCACACATCAGTTGATGCTTACGGGGAATTGATGTGAAAGAGGATTTAAGTTGGAAAAGGTAATAAGAGACCACTAGAAATACTTACACGACATAGATGTGCCCTCCCCAGCCACTCAAACAATCACGGTCTACTGATGATAGGAGTGCTTGTGAGATGGTCTCAAACAATTCTTCCGGTTCCTTGATGATTGTAGAAAGGCAAGTTTAGAATTTCACACCATTAGCACAGAAATTTATAAAAGTTTACAACCACATAAGTTAGACACTGTTAACAGACTAGATTTATCAATTCATCCACCTTCACTATCATGATTTTTAATAATTGACAATGCACGAGCATCATGGTAATGCACAGCACTGAGATATGAGAAATCAGACATATATCTATTCAACATATCTACTAGATCTTACAATAAATGCTAAGGTTAATTCTGCAGAATTAAAAAATTCAATAATTAATAGTTGCAAATTGTTAAATTCCAAAGGGATGGTATATCTTAACCAATTTACCCTTCTTTCCACACCGTAGAACTTTTGGTGGGATCAAGTGATGAACGAAGAACCAGTCACGCACGCAACAGTTTCAATTAGCGGAAACTTGTCATTGGGTGCTCAATCCATACATTTTTCTAGTCTATCAAGTAGACAAAATTTTGTTGAAGGGAAAACCATTATAGAATATGCAAAGGCTCACATCTAAGTCAAACATAACAAGCCTCTTTTCTAGGAAAATTAACTCAAATTTCAAATCTCAAACAGAAATGCAGAAAAGCATTATCAAGTTATCAAGTAAAGCAACAGACCATGTCAGGCTTGAACATGGATTCACAGGCACCATACAGTGATTCTGAGGCCGTTCCAGCAACAACAAAATCTTTGGCAAGTTCCCTACATTTGGAGAAGCAAATATATAAACCCCAAATGTTTCTACAGAAGAATGTCCGTAAAACCTAACGAGATATATCTGAAATTATTATCAGGCTTAAGTGCTATTTTTGAACTAGGCTTTACACATTGGGTTACCTTTGAAACGACATAATTTAGCATCACAGCTCTAATTGTGTCAAAGATATAACTCAAAAAAGATATGAAAAGTTTAATTTGCTTGTAAACTCTATATCATTTTAAGAATAAAACTTTTTCTTGTACATTTTGTTAGTTTCTAAATTTATGAACAAAAATAAGTAAACAACTAAAGAAGAAAAATCCACAAATCGATGAAGTAATTGATTAAGAGTGCAAAGTAATAAATACCACGCATCTTTGGGGAATTATTTCCAAAAATCGTTGATTTGCAAAGATTATTCTCTTTTCTTTTCTTTGTATCTTAAAGAAGATTCTTGTGAATAACTTTTATAATGAAAGCAAAAATTGAAGGAACTTAACATACTTGGCTCCAATAGAGTCCATAGTGCAAATGAAGGGTTTGTCTTCATCTCCCAATCCAGCAATAACAGGTTGGCAGAAGTATGGACCAAATCTAAAACATAAAACAAGAAGTTATTTTGAGATCCTCTCCATACTCGTTATATATAATATAATTTGTAAAGCACTCATGAAGTGTCAAATGCTACTCCTTCTGTAATTAAAGCAATGCACAAGCACACAACAAAAGAAGGGGGCGAGGAAGACGAGGAAAACAAGGCAATGTGAAAAAGAACACAATATAGCAAAAATAGTTAACAAAAATTTTTATTATCTTTTCTATTGCATGTTTTCACATAGTAAAATATTTCTATAAAATAATTGTCACTAAAGATAGTTTCAATCACCATTTACTTGTACATTTAACATTGATCCACCACAGGTACAAATTGCAGAAATGTTCTAACACGAACTCCAAAGATAAAAAGGGTAAAAAGGAATTCAAAATATGAAAATTGGCATTTGGCACTCACTTCTGCTACCATCATTTATGCATGAATTAAAATATAGAACAAACTCTGAAGAAATTTCTTCCTTGTGATAAATTTATCATTGTCCATGCACAAGATTAAAAAGGGAGGGAAAGGAACAAACTCATTTCACAACCAAAATGAGAACACCAAAATTTTTACTGACCTTTTCTCATAAAGAAGGGCAGATACAAGGCTAGCAAAAGTTTCAGGCTTCATATCCCTCTCTTCTCTTAGCTCATATAACTTGTGCCGGAAAACAAGACGTTGATACCTTCAGACAAATTGAAGTCAAAATCATAAATCAATGAAACAACAAAAAAAATCTTGACATGCTAAACCTAAAATATAAATACTCTAACGGAGCTAAGGCTTTCACTATACATGTTGTTAGTTGGATTACATTTTTCACTGAAATGAGCTCAACCACCAAATCTAATCTATAATATAGTGCCTCCAAATCCAATCAATTTTTCAATTAAATTCAAAATCCTTCATTTCCTAAAACTAAAAGACATGCCCGCACGCATTTCTAGCCATGTAAAAATCTGTGGAAACTCAGCATGTTCAAATCCATAGACCACAAATTCCCGTAGATTCCACATCATTACTTAAAACAGGAAAAAACATCATCCCAACAATTAGAATTGGGCCCTTAAAAATATGCAAGGTGCAATCTTTACAGCACAGTGTGCAAGACACACATGGGAATTTGATTCGGTAAAGACTGTAATATCTTGTCCTAATTTATCAGTCAAAAGCAGACATTAGCTCATTCTACACAATATTTACCTTGCTCTATTCAGTACATATTTTTATGTCCATGTGCAGTTAAATATCGTCACAAAAAGGAATATTAACATCAGATAGAAGCTTTACAGGGTTTGAGCATCAGTGGCGAGTCCAGATAGACCTATAAATAGCTTATCATGGATTTTGTAGATCTTCTGGAAATCCGTGGCGATGGTCTGCAATTGCACTCCGAGCCTCCGGTCACTTGCGATTGCGAAGCAATTCTTCCCAACCATTGCCACTAGGGCGCTTCCATTGTACTCAAAGATCTGTAATTTTCAGTGAAATTTTTTCAATCAAATCACAAGAGCTAAAAACTCACCCACTAGGTTTTTACAATATCTATATATAAATAATCATGAACATTATATATACACAAAACTTACCGACATATATAGATATAGAGAGAAATTGATGGTAAATGAATTATTTTCTTCTGCGAGTTCAGAGAGAAGGAAATTTGTGTACTTTTTGGTGATTTCTTTCTTGAGAGAGGGGAGATAAAACGAACCGGGTCGGAATTGAATTTGAATCCAGTGACCCGTTTGGTGATATTGATTATTGTTGGGCTTCCGGCTATTAATTTGGCCCAAAATAAATTTTTTGTAGGTAAAAATTCATATATAAGATTTACCGTACGTACCATTTCAAAAATAAGAAAATAACTTTGAAATTTCTAAAATCAGATATTTTGACATATACATACATATATATTTACTAGGTGCAAGCAACGTGCAATGCACGTTTGCCTAGTTTATATTTAATAGTTTTGTTTAAGAATTAATTTATTATTAATAAAGATGTAATTTTTTTGGTTAATTAAATAATTAATGATGTAATGTTTATGTAATTGATAAATAATTAGATGTGTGATTTTGATGTTGTGATGTAAGTTGGTGAGATCGAAGAAAATAAGCAAAAGTTGACAA